>JAUTBZ010166528.1:0-10620 GCA_032361785.1 Lepetodrilus galriftensis | reverse complement strand
GTCCCACTCTGATATAGCTCTTTATTAAGAGAGGAAATATGCAAAAGTGATGACTGGATAAGTTACGAAAAGAAAAATAATAATTAAAAAAGTATTATTTTTAATTTCTCCAATTATAACGGTATTATAACGCGGGTGGCATGTCATGGACCCCAACTTCAGCGTTATATCGAGGGAGCACTGTATTGGTAATCTTGGAGCCGGAGCATCGTTGGCTGTACCTGTTCTCGGTGTAGCGCCACGACGTAACCATCCACCTGTGTTGACTCCAACACCGGCGACATTGTCAGGTTCCTGTACTCCAGCACCTCCAGGCCTATAGAGGTCGCCACCTGCAACATCCGCAACATTCGAAAATATCAGCATAACATAAATAAATTAAAATATTATTTTTAATAAAACAAATACGAACATTGAAAATACATTCAAAATTCCTGCCAATATGATGGCTTCCTACACATTTGGCTCTGTGGTTAATTAGTTTAAGCACAGATAACTACCCAGATAACTACCCAGGTAACTACCCAGACCCGAGAATGATAACTTTCAGGGCGAGTGTAATTTGAACAAGATTTCAAGGCGGCACCAGGCCATGCGATTACAAAACCTTTTTGAGAACAATTTCAAGCTCACAAATCCTGATATAAAACTTGAAAATGAAATTGTACTCTAGGTTTCGTAATTTCAGGGCCAGATATTTGTAAATGGTCACGATTCCTCCAAGGAGAGTATTCCATACCTGCAGTTCAGATCTGTTGACATGACCCATCAGATGTGACATGGAGGCTGAAAGGTCATCCAGGGTCAACACGGCAAACTCCTGTTCTTCTGGCTGACTAGACATCATGGAGTATGGCGACAGCTTGGCTGGTACGTCTTTAAGAAACATATCGTAATTTTGTTTGCGAGTCTGAGTGAAATACTTGATAGATTTCCAGTGTGGCTAGTTTTTTCAAATTTCAGAACAATCTCAATAACTATACAGTCTAGATATTGTCAGTGCAAACTTTTCTAATGAGTCATATCCTTCCATAAATATCAGAGATGACGAAACATTTTGTTCCACTCATGCTCAACTTAAGGGTCTGTTCACAAATCCCCAAATAAAATATGAGCTTGAGCTTGAAATCTTAAGCAAAAAGTTTGGCCATCTCGTGGCCAGACCTACGTTTCCCTAGACACTGCGCATGGTTGACGAGGTGCACTTGTATGGTTGCCACGGAGACACATCCCTGACAGGCGGGGATGAGACAGGGGATGAAGCAGGAGTGGATGGTCATACAGGCGGCCAGCGACGCGGGAAGAACCAGCGGGTCAGTCCCACTCCGGTCACCACCCTCCCACCTGAAACATTGCACACACCACTGCAACCATATTTTATTTATTTTATTTTTAATTATTTTTTATTAATTGGGATGTAGAGCTGCTTTTAAGATTCTTTCACTCATTTCACAGCTTGTCAGATTATGGCAGGAGGAAACCTGCAATATCTGTAGTGCTGAATGTTACAGTAAACCTGCGAGCACTGGCTGGTAATGACAGACCAAGTATGATAACTGTATTGCCTCAGTACAGACAGAGCATCCTATCATGATCGCGACAGAAAGCGAACTTTAGAAAACAGTCGTCCCTCAGCCCGTGACTCACGCCTCGTCCTGGTTGTCGTCCTCGGCGACCTTCCACTGCTGGACGACTCTCCAGGTCTGGGCCACCACCAGGTCCTGGTCGTTGGTGACCTTGACCTCTGGCAGAGGCAGGACAGTGGTGTCGTCCTCAGTCAGGGAGAAGTCGATGTATCCCAGGAACTGCTGCGATGCCTGGTCCCAGTACTGGAGGACGCACGCCACCTACAGGACAGGAGGACCATACAGTACTAGAGGACAGGAGGAACAGTACTGAAGGACATGATGATATAGTACTGAAAGACATGTGGAGGACAAGAGAACAGTACTTCTTCATATGCACTGAGTGATTATGGAATTTAACGTCACTGCGGAAATCTCTGACCCATTTGTGACCATCCATACACAATGGAAACTAATCTTGATCAAAGCTGATGACTCACTCGATCGGGTTTGTCCTGGGCAGACAGTCCGAAGGGTACGGGCATGACGGAGATGTGTGTGAGAACGCGGGGCTGGTGGTACATCCACGTCATGGTGCTGTTGCCGTCCTCACTGCTGTTGTTGTTGGAGAAGACAATCTCACCTGGACTTGGCTCCAACCCTGACCCATCTGACAACATGCAAAATCTTGTACATTATTGTCTTTAATGCTTTGAGAAAGCATGTTATTTGTGGCGAGTACTAAGTTTTTAGATCCGCTTTTAAGATTATTTAGCTCATATCACATCTGAATGTTGCAGCAGTGTTTCAAATTTATAGGGGGTCCACAAATCATTTGAAAATATGCAATGTTTTCTTTTTCTTTATGTTTATTGGGGTTTAGAGTCGCTTTCTAGAATATTTCACTAATATCACGACTTGTCAGTTTAGGGCAGGAGGAAACCCACGACATCTGTAGCGCTGAATGTTGCAGTAAACCTGCGAGCACTGGCTGGTACTGACAAGACCAAGGGTGATAACTGCATTGCCACTCTACAGTCAGTGCATCCTATCAATATCGTGTCAGAACGGTAACTTTTGCCAACATTGATGCTGGGCCCCCCACAGTGGGATTTGAACCTGGAACCTTTGGCTCTGTAATATTTCAATAGACATTGAATGCTACCTACCATGGTCCTGTACGTACTCAAAACCAGCCGTCCTCAAATCATCAGTCGTCCTATTCTGAATAAACCCTTCTTTCCATCCTTCCAGATTAACCCTCTCACTCTTCTGACATTCTCCCTCACACAAGACAGGATCAATAGAAGGAAAATGCGTCTGAAAATATTACCATAATATTATTGATGCAATATTGCGAAACAAAAGTCACATTTCCTAACATTTACACAATTATGACCTCAACTCAAGTATTGCTAATTTATAACTCAGATTTTGCATTGGAATTTGAACACAAACACAATATGTTATAAATATAAATATGAAATAATACTGAAAAACATTTAATAACCTCAAGGCCGTACTTTCTGGTTTTGTTATCTACAATCTCACTTGGCCTCAAGATTATGAAACTTTCTTGAATACAATTGCCACATGCAATAAAGAATTGAACTGAATATATACACAAAATATAATCAAGAGTTGTCTCACCTTGAAAAATGTGTGGACAGTTTCTGCCAGCAGGTGGAGACACGTGACTTGGTCCTGTCCGATGTAGATGGGCAAGATTCCGGATTCCAGAGCAAAGATGACCTGTGGAAGAGTGTCCGGACCACTGTGCTCGGACCACAGCAAGGCCAGGTCAAGCGTGACGGATGTCGGACCCAGGAGAGTTCCAGGCTTCTTCCCTAGGACCGTCTTCACTAGGACGTCTTTCAGGAGGACGTCACATCTTAGGACATCTGGCTTTCCTGAAAATAAAAGGCAATGTGTTCAGTAAAAAAAATTGTTTGCTTGTTTCAGGGTGTCGAGTAGATTTCAAGATTGTTTCGCTCATATCATAGCTTATCAGTTTATTAGTTTGAATTGGGATTTATGGATGCTTTCAAGATTTTTTGTGCGGATATTACGACCTGTCAGTAATAATTTATGGCTGAAGAAAACCTGCAACATTCAAAACATGTGTTGCAATGAACTTGTGACTAATGGATGATCCTGACGAACCAATTATGACAACTACACTGTTGAGGCAGATACATTTAATTTTTCAAAGCTCTCATATCTACTACGTGACCATAGCACTCTCGAAAGTGCCCTATCGCCATGTAAAAGCGATCTCTACAAGAATGCTTATGTCAGAGCTTTTTCGTATTTTTGCAGTCATTATCAAAAGAAAATTCCAACAACATAAATATAGGTTAATAATAAGAACAATAAACACCATTCCTGACATCGAACTATATACTGTAAATCACAAAATTATTGCGTCACTAATTTAATGCGACCTCTAGATTTTAGATGTAAATGCGACACCAATAAAATGTGAACGGCCATGTCTCCATTCATGTTTGTATACTAGTCGCATTTTTCGCATTAATATTCTGCTCGCGTTAATTTCATGATTTACAGTACTACTGAGTATTGTTTCTCGAAGCTCTCATATCTACTACGATACCATAAGGACTCTGGTAGCGATCTCTAATACATGGGGATCGTGCACTTACGAGAGCTCACAGTGGACCTTCCAGAAACAATACCCTGTTTGATAGTAATGTTCCTGGCATTGTCTTACCGTGATTGGCCTGGCAGAATTCTGTGCCGACCCGAAGAGAAGAGGTGGACACGACACAGCCAGGCAACCGATGGTGGTCTTCAGAGGTCGTCTCCATGGCAATAACAATCTGACTTGTACTGAACTCCAAGTGCTTTAGCTTTGAAATAAATCCTACAATAAAAGTTAAAAATTAATATAGACAAAATGCACAAAATTATAGTGACTGGAAAAGAATAATGGCAAAAATGTTGTATTTTATAATGGATATAGAAATATGCAATGTACTATTTATTTATCATATAAATATGCAATGCACTATTCATTTATCATAGAAATATGCCATGCACTATATATTTATCAATGGTTACCTGTGCTTGACATGCTTGAGCTATGATCGCCCGATTCCACCATTGTTTCAAAGGTAGTCTGTGATTTCTGTGGAGTGCTTGTTCTTGGTGCTGGAGTTATCTCCCCAACAAAATCCAGAATTTGTCCAACTTTGAACAGGCTGAGATTCATTTTGATTGGTCGCTCCAGTTTCAAGCTGACGTTTGCTGTAACAAATTAAAATACATCTCAGATTAACTCAGAGGCATAAATTTCGAACTGGATCAGTGTCAATGGATCAGTGTGCTCTCATATTCCTTCTCAACTCCCTGGGCAGTATACAACACAAACTTTCATTCAAGGTGCTAGAAGGTTATCATCCAAGGACCCGTTCTCTGCTGGGTGAACAGACACTACAAGAAATTTCAGCCTGTGTATCAGTGTGGGGCATGAACAAATGCTACTCTCAAGTTCTTGGTCACCCATCCACGAACGAGCTGAGCTCGATCATGCTTAACATTAACATGAGTGGTCAGCCACACACTGTAGCTAGTATATAAACCAGCGATAGAAACTAACTTTAAAACTTACTAGCCCGAATAGTGATACAAATAACATGTTATAAATTTCTACCAGCCCTTAGGATACTGTTAGAATTGGAGAAATGGCTCAGACTAGCGGGCTAACGTTAATTTCGATCACTGATATAATTGTGGGTTGTACCAGCAGACTGGAGGAAGTCTGTGATCTGCAGGGTGTAGATGCTGGGAGGGATGCCGGTCTTAGGGTGAGGCTGCCCCGCCCTGGTCTCGATCCAGTAGCTGTTGAAGTCTGACCGGTCGGGCAGTACACGATGCTCATCCACTGGAACGATATTATATTATTTTATTTTTATTTGTAGCTTATAGATTGTTTCGCTCATATAACATTATTATATTTTTAATTGAATTTTTGTTTTGTATTCGAGCCGCTTTCAAGATTATTTTACTCATATCACAGTTTGTCAGTTTATGGAAGGAGGAAACCTGCAACATCTATATAGCATTGAATGTGTAAGCACTGACTGGAACTGACAAGACCAAGGATGAAAATTGCATATTGCCATGGTACAGACAGTGCATCTTATCATGACTGTGTTAGAAAGGTAGCTTTAGAGAACATTAATGCCAGACTCCCCAGATTAGCACTGCTAAATCATTACTGACATCAATAGCACCATCAACAACTTTGAAAATTATGATTTTTCAACCTATGGAATCCAGAAACCAAAACAAACCACCAAAAGAAATCTGAACATCATTGACAACGCACCTGGTATAGGATCGCACTCGGACGGCCCCTTTATGATGATATCATAGCATGACATCTCAAACTTCTGGCTGGCCGACTGGCATGAGATGATGGTGTGCGGCTGTGCAAAGTACAGATACAGGAACGGTCGCAGACACACGGTACCCGCCTGGATCGCCTTCCGCTCTTTCTCCCTCTCGTCCTCGCTGCTCCTCCTGTGCATGAACTCAAAATCGGAACAAGTGTCGTACTGCAAGAGAATGGAGTCGCTATCACTGACGGGCGATGCAGCATTCCTGCTCAAATGTTCCAAATTATCTCCCTTGAAAGACTCGACAGATTTGGATTTCCGGCTCGTGGTTCGATGCGGTTCCTTGAGACTGGATGGGACGGGTTCCGCTTGATGCGCTCTGTGTGAGTACACGATGCAGGAAATCCGTCCCGCCGTTAGGAGTATGTTGAACGGCATGACCTTTGATCCCAGGCCAAGGTCGGCTGAGGTCACGACCTTGGAGGATGCGGCCGACCTGACCTGTCGGTCGAGGGTCACGATGGAGAGGTCACTCTCGACGCCGCTGTCGTGGTGGTCCTGCTTGCGACGCGGGGTTCTGGAACGAGTGTGGTGAGAGGACGGCATTCCAGGATGCTTGTCGTCCATGTTTACCAGTTTCTTTATGCTTCTCTCGGCGAGATGTGTCACCAGGTGAATCTGGTTTGTGCTGAGGCAGAGGTCAAGGTCGCTTGTGACGTTTACTTCAGATGCGTATCCGCTGACTAGCACGTGCTGAAATTACAAATTAAATTGTTACACAAACTTTATTGGTTCTTTTTTTTATTCAGGTGTAGGATCACTTTCAAGATTATTTCACTCATAGAACATCTTTATCGATTTAGGGAAACTACATGCATATTTCAGGGCTCAAAAGTGATTTCCAGACCAGCCCCAGATTTCTCAAAAAAACAACCTCAGACTTCAACTTTATAACAGAGTTCCACGCCCCAACCACACCAAGTTTCAGTTTTCAGTTAACAATCAGAACTGAGTATTTTCTCAAGAAATACAAATGGTAAAAATTCAAACTTAAGTCCCCTAAGTTGTTCTGAGAAATTGGTCACAGTAGAGTGAATGAAATTGTGATAAAATCTATAAGTCATCAGTGATTGTTACTTCATCAATGTTGTCCGTGGCTTCCCTCCGAGAGTACACAATTGCGGGCGCCACTACGAGGCAGAGGTCAAATCCTGAAGCTATGGGTATCAGACGGATCTCGTCTCGGTCTTCCCTGAAATAAACCACGCTCGACATTATAAAAATATACAAAGAATATTTTTATTTTTATTTTTTATTTTGTATTGTGGTTTAGAGTCGCGTTCAAGATTATTTCACTTATATTACAACTTGTCAGTTTAGAGCAGGAGAACATTAGCAACATTAATAGCGCTGAATGTTGCAGTAAACCTTCGAGCACTTGCTGGTACTGACAAGACCAAGGATGATAACTGTATTGCCACGGTACAGACAGTGCATCCTATCAATATCGCGTCAGAAAGGTAACTTTCATGAACATCGATGCCGGGGCCCCCGGGGCGAGGATTTTAACCTGGAACCATTCTAGCACTGCGCTACCACGGCGCTATCTAAGGAGTTGAGCTTACTGCTGCAGACTAAGGACGGTGTTCCACTCCAGAGCTGGCATCTGTACACCGGGACTCGACGGAGGTTTGTACTTCTCCACTCTCTTGGTCTCGCGTACCAGATCGCTCCATGAACCTGTCAAAGAATTTGACATAGAACAGTTGGTGCAATAAACTGGTTCACAATAATCTGGGTATGCTTGCTCAAAGTTCTCATATCCACTACTACCCCTCTTGTACGTGCACAATCTCCATGTATCAGAGATCGCTACAAGAGTCTCGGAGTAGATATGAGAGCTTCCAGCAGTATACGCCATGCCATACAAATTATATACATTCTACAATTTTTTTTCGATAATTCAGTATCACAGATAAATATTTTGTAATCAAATTTCTGAAGCAAGTGAATGAGTTATTGTTTTTTACATTATAGCAGTAATCTTTGATAAATTTGATAAATTAGCTTTGCGCCACTTTCAAGATTATTTCACTCATACCACAGATTTTCAGTTCAGGGCAGGAGGGAACCCACAACATCCTTAGCGCTGAACATTGCAGTAAACTTGGTACTGATGGACCAAGGTTGTTGATAACAGCATTGCTATGGTACAGACAGTACATCCTATTATGATCGCATTGGAAATGCAACTTTTGTGAAAATTGATGCCAGTGTCTCGGGACGGGATTTGAACCCCATGCCTTTGGCTCTGAAGTCCAACATTCTACTATTGCGCTACCACCCACCCCAATATATGAGACAAGGACAACAGGCACACATACCCGAACACAGCGACATGTCTCTGAAGTCACACTGATACTGTCTATCCTCCACAGACGACCCTGGATGTTGAGTGATCCCTGAATGCATGGCTCGGTGAAACAGATCCTTTTCTACCGGCTCTCTCGGAAGAGGATTATCTGCCCTTGGTTGCACAGAAAGACAATGTAGTTGAGCAATAATCATATCATGATCCAATGTGGTTTTCACCTTCACAGATGAAGATCCAGAACTGTCTTTTGCATTGATTCCTACCCCAGTTTGAACATCGCTGGGTTTTTCCATTTCAAGGTGGCCACCATCTGGATCAGGGAGGATAACTCTCACAGTTCCAATATTTGCATACAGCAAGGGGAGACAACTGGACGAGAACCAAGGTGGCTTGAGGATCTTTTTCTGCTGGTTCTGAGAATAGACAAGTCTTTGGCGAGCGTACATGGGAATTTCGGGGGTTCCTGACTCAAAATCGAGAATATCCATGAAAGTTTCGAAAACAGGAATGTACAGGATGAAATCACATGGTTCGGATTTCAAACACACTTCTGAAATATAGTCGTGGAAATAGAGTTCGTCAAAGGAGGACTCCACGTCGCTTTCGGTCAGTTCCGACAGTTCTACGTTCAGTTTCTTCATCTTCTTGGCCACGTTCTTGCACAAAGCGCGAGTGAATGTGAAGTTGAGGAATCCGCTGGACTGTTCTCGTTGCAAGGCCTCGGACAGCGGGTACGACGGCTGACTGTCCGTAGCCCACTGCTTGTTAGAGGCTATCAGCAGGTCGCGAGGCAGTTCGCGCCGACATGACATTAGGATGCCTTCGTATGGACCTTTCACCCACGATCCTTCCCTGTAAAGGACAAAGGACAAAATTTATTTTGCATTATTTAATGCTTTTCGTTGCTGTGGGACTATTTCGCCCATACCTGACTGTAAAATATAAATATAATACATGTACACAAAAATCATAAAGGAAAAAGAGCAAATAATATTGTTATTTAAAAAAAATATTTTAAAGGACAAAAGATGGTATACAATAAGCACTCAATTAATACAAAAACAAAACAATTTAACTCTCAATCAGTGTACAACAGTGATGGCGAGACATTAGAATCACCTTCTCTCCTGGTGGCTGATGTTGAAGGAGCCGGTTGTGGCCTTGACCTTGGAGTAAACCTGCTGAATATCCAGAGAGGTGGCGACATCCTCGGCCGTGACAGTCACACAGATTTCTGCAATGATAGTAAGTCAGATATCAATATTTACATATTCATGATTGCCTCAGAAGAGGAGTATGACAGTGTCAAACACAGATTTCTGCAATGACAGTAAGTCAGATATCAATATTTACATATTCATGATTACCTCAGAAGAGGAGTATGACAGTGTAAATTCAAGCTAGTAATTTCCGTTATCAATTTCTAACAAAACACTAACATTTTGTTTCCCATTTTGGTTTGAAATAAGAAGAAACTAATTAGTTCGAACTATGTGATTGTCAATATACTTCTTGTTGATTTATTTAATGCTGTATGTTGTTGTGGGAATCTTTCACCTGCATGCAATAAACTTATACAGATATAATACAGAAAGATGTACACCACCTTAACACCACAAACCTGAATCGGCAGTTTTCCCGAAAAATTTGATATCAATCTTTGGCACCAACAGCTGAGTCCACAAGGAAAGTTTCACTTTGGGTTCAATTTCGACGTCATCGGCCGAAACCTTCTGTATTGAGCACACATCATCTCTCGACGTGTCTTCTGATTGGTCGGTTACCATGACATCATTGTCACATGACACCGACGTCCTGTCCTTCTTGTCTAGAGAGCTGGACGCAGCTAGAAGCTTGCCATCCTTCTGGGGAGTCAGTAACTTCATCAAGCCAAGTGTGAGTGATGTCCCTTTACTTACTACGGTCAAGGTCTTTTGTACCACCGACATACATAACTGGGTCTGGAAGAAAAGTGGCAGAAAATAAAGGTTTTTAGTTTGGATTCACTATAACATTTACTCGCCCGAATATTAATATAAATAAGAAAACATGTAATTTCTACTGGCTCGTAGAATACATTTACCATTATGAGAAATGTATCAGGCTGCCGGGCGAGTGGGAATTTCAGACAGCATGAAATTGTGTTCGGAAATGTTTCATAATCTCGGAGGCTAGACGTGTCCTGGATGGCATTGACAACCAGACTGACCAAATACTGACCAACAGACTAGACTTGACTACCAGCCAGGGTATCGTTTCTCGAAGCTCTCTTAGCCGCTAAGGGACCATAGCACTCTCTTTGCCGATAGCTAACACATTG
>JAUTBZ010166517.1:0-10620 GCA_032361785.1 Lepetodrilus galriftensis | reverse complement strand
ACTTTGCATTTTTAACTCCAATTCTGTCCAAAACGACAACTTAATTTGTGTCAGACTGTGATATTATGCCTTTAAATTATCGCCAGATCTAAAGGATTTAAGAAATTCTACTTCATTGAAATTTACCACAGACGACAGCCCATCTTGTGCACAATTGTTTTGGTGGAATAAATTCTGTGGAGATTAATGTTGTACCGCTTTCTATGCATTGGCTCTGAATGTATGGATTGAATATACAACAACAATTTCTTCGTAAATAACCGGTACCAAACATTCCTAAATGTTCTTGTCCCCAAAACCTTTATCGGTGAAACTGAAAGATCTATGTTATTTGGAACATGTTATTTACAACAAATTGATTTGAAAATTTATTGCATGCACATCATACACACCACATGGAAAACCCACCTAACTCAAATTTTCTGGACGTTTCCCACAAACGTTCTGGTGCATGTATAATGCCTAGTACAAACATTGAACTGAAATACAATTATGAAACTTGTAACTGTTGTGGCATATCAGCTGAAAATTTGACTTGTAAGTTTATTTAAAAAATAAAATGATAAGACTTTACCAGACCTTCTGGTTTCACAATAATTTGTATTTCTGTCATGTGTGTACTGGGCAGATCACTGTTTCCGTACCACGAACAGTGTCTGTCGTAGTGACCAGCTTGCTACAGCTGTGACAGTGTGTACCCAATCTAACCAAGTTTTTTCTCGCAGGCCAATAGACGAGTACTGGGGACCTCCAGGAGGTAGGGCCCCCCCACCCAGCGGACCCCCGCGACGTGGTGGTGGCGGCTTCCGACCACCCCCACCACAGGGAAGATATGGAGGTAAGCTCTTGGTTTGTGTCGGTGTCCTCTAGTTGTTTGTCCCTTTGGCTAAACTCGAATTTTGTGGTTTTTGGAGGAAATGGCAATTCTTTGGCTGTCAAAATTGCTTGCTTTGGAAAAAAAACTTGTGCGGTAGCTGTAGTTTCCAGAATGGCAGTTACAAAATTTTATTTCGGCTTTTGGCTGTTCTTTAGTAAATTTTTATTTTTTTTCGTTTGGGCGGAACCCCGTTTGATTTTATGAGGTAGTTCTGTGGTGTAGTAAAACGTAACACAAATTTTGTGGGAATGTTTCAGATCCCTACTATGAAGATATGTGGTATGACGACGATTACTACTATCATGGAGGCTATGGTCCCCCTGCCCCTAGAGGTCGTGGGCGTGGCGGCCCCCCTCCCCCAATGGTTAGTAAACCAATATGTTGTTTTGACTGCCTTTTCACGCGTTAAGTCACAGTATCAGTTCCAGGTCTATGACAATTGTAGAGCTGGCGTTCCCTATCTGTGTAGAATAAACTGGTGTGTCGCTATGTTGCTTCCCTTATCTGCGGAAACTGCACAATTCACATCGACATCATTCAAGGCAGTAACATTCAAAATTCAAAATTATTGCTAAAATTGGCAATCCAAAATTGAAGAAATATCGAAAACCAAAATTCAAAGCTTCTGTAACTGCCTAAATTTTGGCTCGAAACTGGGAGAGAAATTGACTAAAAAGAAACCAAAACCTAGCAAATCCCCACCCCCTCCCCCCTATGACACGTACATTATGAGTTGTTATATCCTATGTAGATTAAAAAATATATTTCTTTTAAATTTTTCTATAAGTTCACCCATCAAAGCTTGTAAATTGTAAATATTCTAAAGAAATTTAATACATTCTAAATGTCATTTCCTAAAATGCTTTATCATGCATAATTTTTTGTTCTTGTGCTTGCAGGGTATGCGTTGCCGTGGGGCCCCACCGCGAGGCCCTTCCCGAGGTGGGCCCGGGGCTCGGGGCGTCCCTGGTCGTGGCGCCCGTGGGGTCCGAGGCGGGGTAGGCCCCAGGGGCAGAGGAAGCGCCCCTCCGAAGCAAACGAGAGGGGGAAAGAGGAAAGCCGGGATGGACTTCAACGCGGGTCAGTCAAAGAGGAGGAATCTGGACAGCTGGGGTAACCAGCCCATACCTCAACAGCCCCTAGACCACAGCGGATACGGCGCAGGATACAGCGGCAACGACTCACAGTGGTACCAGGATTCATATGGTCAAAATTGGGGCTAAGACCCAGAGGTCCACCTGCCTTTCTTTGTTCAAACAAAAGCGAAATTGCTGACCGAAATTTTGAAATTTTTACTTCTGGCTGTTTCATGGAATATATAGATATACATATATCTGTACTGTACATTAAACTCTCATCATAACATCCCTACCATTTGGAAAGAAGATCGAGACTAAATTGGATTTATGTGCAAGAATTGGGAACACCTTCCACCTATTTGACAGCTCCATACACGAAGGATACATTTCAAAATCGTGACCTTGCAAATTTAAACAGTCCCATGTCTGTTGCGATTTGCTAAATTATGGGGGAAACAAAACATTTACCATCGGACAATGTGAACATGGAATCATGTCTCACTAGTAGCTGAAGAAATTCAATCATGGAATTTCCAAATTGACTGGGAACTATTTTACTCATTTGCTGTAACAATTGTAATCATTGTTATTATTTTTTTGTGCTGGAAGAACTTTTGTTTCATTAGTGCATTTATTTTTTTATCATTCGTAAGAAATGCCAAAAAATGGCAAGTGTGTATTCATTCGGCTCTAACTGTCGTACGTTCATATCTCACAACCATTGTAACTATGCTATCAGTGTACACATTCGTCATTGTGGTTTGTAGTGTCTCTAATAATTTTTTTGGCATTTAACAACAGCTGCTTGTGTACTCAAAAACCGAAAGAAACGTGAAAAAGTGGCAAATAAAGTCATGATTTTACATTAGATGTCGAAATTCAAAATCTTATTTTTTTTTCTTTTCACCCCAAAATTCCTGTGAACGTATTTTCTTTGGAAGCTGTTCACAGTGGAAATTTAGAAGGCGGTTTGAAATTTCGTTCAAGAAATCAAAAAAATAGTTTGCTGGTGTTGACCATGTTTTGGTCCTTGTCAACCCGTACGTCTGTCCAAGGCAGAGACACAAGGGCGACCGACTACTGACGCCGGCTCGGACCCGTGATGGAACGGCTCAGCATTGGTAAGATGTGGTGTACAAAAAGCTTATTTGGGCTTTCGTCTATGCAGTGACAATAACAAGCGCACAAAACATTACATTTGATGAGGATATTTGGAAATTTAGAAAATTAGCTCTTGGAACTTGACTACCCACCAGTTGGAAGACTGTCTGCTTTGATGCGATCTGGAAATTTATTTGGAATTCAAATCGTTCAATAGAAGAATTTATAAAACTTGAAATTTAATATAGTACTGGACACTTTTGAGGAAAATAAATTGAGCTACGACACTAGTAGTTGAGATGAGATGGCATGTATATGAAAAAAACTGCCATGAAATGTATTGGTGTAGTTGCCAGTTTTGTGTCTTGAATGTACCCGGTATATAAAAAATATTATACAAGAAATTGGTAGAAATTAATCTTGATTAACACAGCTTCTGGCTGCCAGTGATGCGTGTCCATAACTGTTGCTATAGTATACATTTCTTGATACCCTCCACACACAACTATTGCACACAAATCCATTTTTATTTTCGGAAGGGAACATTTGTCCCATGTACTCCTTGAGAAAATTGTGGATTTGGAGTCTTGAAATATTTGGAAATGGTGCTAGCATCGAGCAGTTATTACTTTTCAAGGTGTGAAACATTTACAGTAATGTTTTTACTTAAAGAAACATAATCTTGGATCGACTGATGCACAACTATTTATTATTGTCGCAACTTTGACATTTGTTGCAATATTGACCTGATTATTATAAATGTTGTACTGCAATTGAAGCTATATAATGCCATTGATATTCTGAAATACTGTGGGATATAGAATACAATTATTAGATTATTCACACATGGAAAGATGTTTAAACGTGCACTACTTTTACATTAAAACTCCACATTTTCCAGACAATACAGATCGCTAGTCTCCAGTAGTGACATGAAAGTCTAGTTGGAATGCATCCTCGATCTAACTACATACGAAAAATGGTTGATCAAAATTTGCTCCTGAACCTTGGTACAAAATTACGAAAACTGCCAACATGATGCATTTTCAGAAAGATTTGGATTAGTTTCGGTCCCATTCACAAGCACACATTTACTCACAAAAGTATATTTTTGCTGCAGTTTTTGAACACATTTACATCTACAGTAAAAATTCACTTTGGAGCATATGATATTTGCATTACCTCGAGGTAGAGCAGGCTGGTATATTTCCCCATTAGCAAATTGCTAGATTTGTGAACGGAGATTTTGTGTCTAGTTCATCCAACTACTGGGTTCGGGGAATCTTGGCAGTGCAAAGGCCACTGGTCTGGGTTTCACCAAAGTGCTGTAGAGTGGTTGCAGCTAGAGTTAAGTTGAGAAATGCCATGCTTTTACTATTTATAGTTTGGCATGAAATGTATTGACACCCCTATTTCGTAGATTATCTCGGTAAATACTTCATGGAATGAAAAACAAAAAAAACTCAATTTTCTAATTTCATTTGACCTAACCAAAATTTAAAATATTGCACTAGTATTAAAAAATCTGTTTACTATTTAACGATCACCAAATATTTTGACTAAGTATTATTTTATGCAGAGGGGCGATGTTCAAAATAATGAACAGACAAGTAAGCTGAATTTGCACGTGCGGGTATGTGAAGAAGAGCATCATCACGTGCAAATCGAGCCCTTTTACCCGTTTTTTCTTTCAAACATTGCCCCTCTGCATAAAATAATACTTAGATAAAATATTTGGTGATCGTTAAATAAACATTTTATTACTGGTGCAATATTTTTAATTTTTTAATTTTTGTTATGTCAAATGAAATTAGAAAATGTAGTTTTTTTTGTTTTTCATTCCATGAAGCATTTACCGAGATAATCTACGAAATAGGGGATCAATGCATTTCATGCCAAACTATAGCGGGACATTACGTAAAACTATATTTAGGCCCCCTACTATCTTTACCGCCCTTTAGTGAAACCCAGACTTCACAATCGCAAATGTTTTTATTTATTTTAAAAGCTCTTATGCAATGCCAAGTTGGAAATGAATAGCCTAGAAACCCGCTTGAATACCCAGTACATGTATTTATATATTATTGAACATACAAGCATGCCAGTACCATCCAGTTGAGCTCGATTTCCCGCATACAAATACGGGGTACTGTACCTTGTTTCTGGTTTAGCATATTTCAGTTGGAAAAACTTCAAAAATGACCAGCAATTATTTCTAGAAGCTCTCGTAAAATATCTTGTAAATGGCAACGAACAGCACACGTTGTCAGTGCACTTATTTTTTATATTTCTTTTTATACGAGACTATTAATCCTACCTGGTGAATGCGAAAAGTTTTACATGCCATTTTACTGGAAACATTTGCAATTGATATTTGCATGACATGTGCATCTACATGTATTATTTAAAAAAACAACTAATATGGCTCGCAATAGCAGTTCCACTTTTCTTTTTGTTAAATCTGAAATTGGAGACAATTTTCCATGGTGATGATTCCTAGTAGATGACATTGAACTAAAACTGTGAGAAACATAAGAACATATAAAAGCCTAGACTCCATGAATGCCTGGTGAATGCGAAAAGTTAACCCTCTCCCTGCTGGATAAGGCACATAAACCTGCTGTTTTTGGAATACAGTATCTGGTTGCCTTCATCATGGAAAGGGTTAATAGATTTGTGATGGCATCCGTTTATTCAGGTTGTTTATGGTGCGAACAGTATACAGTGCTTTATATTGTGTTTGTTTTAAGTGTTCACAATTACAAAATTAACAGTCTGAAGAACGGAAAACTTGTTGCAAAATTTTATTTGAAATAATAGAAACCCAAGGGGACCTATTCTCGGAACGTTCTTACGAACTTCTTGGCTGAAGAACATTTATTAATCGAGTCGTAGTAATACGTCTACGAACTGTTCTTAGGCTAAGTACACGTAGTTCATAACACCGTTTCGAGAAGATTGGCCTGCGTTTCACGAAAGAGGTGTACATTTACGCCGGACATATCGGGACGTAAATATACCCCATTTCTGAGAGTCACGAAATTAATAAATGGAACAGCGGCCTTGCATTCAATGATATGTAAATATGGACCAACATGGAACAAACGTGTCCAGTCTTTGAAACCGTTTAAACTTTTACCAGGCCTGCGTTTCACACACAAAAGTAGTTTCCGAACGCATCTGGCATGGTGTATAATCCTGGGTATGGTTTCTCGAAGCTTTCGTATCCACTGAGAGACCATAGAGGTCTCGTATACCTGCTCGATCCTCATTTATATTAGAGATAGCTCGAGAATCCTCTAGCTGTAACTGGCCATATGAGACTTTATATATATGTAAAGTCTCATATGGCCAGTTACAGCTCGAAGATTCTCGAGCTAATTAGAGATGACTACGAAGGTCGTTATGGTCTCGTAGATTCGAGAAACTATACGCTGGAAACCATGCGACGCTTTAGTGAAACTTGGTTCCTTTTCACCCATGGCGTTGTGCATTGCCACTTGCAGATGCGTAAGTGTCGTGTGTTGTTTTCTAGATGCTTCACTTTCCTGGACAGCTTGCATCGCAGGCTTCGCTGTTGGAGCTTGGGATTGCGAGATGGGTAAGTCGGGAGGTAAGTTGATTCTTCCTTGGAGGCGAGGACGCCTCGAGATCGGATATGGATGGGTGAACATCAATGACACCATGCTGAGAAACGGAAAAGCTGAATACAAAGACGTATTTTTCGGGATGAAATAAACTTAAAATATAGATAAAATAACGGCCAGATCATATTACATGAAGGCTATAGAATTCTTTCAACTTGCCATGACTTTGTTTTGCAATGTCGGACGTTCGTATTTGATAAGTCTGCTATGGGTGAAAGATCCCCGCTGTGGCGTAAAACAAAATTCACTCTCGTTAAAAAAAAAGGAAAATACATTACGCCAGGAATGTTAACATTCTACATTCTTGGCTCGGAACTATTGCATAAGCAGGAACTTGTACATCCTAGGACCGCGTCCACCCACTGTAACATTTGCGAATACTTTGAAATTAAAGTAAAATTATACAATTTTGTTTTTTTGTTTCTACTGTAGCGGAAGTTTCACAAGATATGTTGGGATAAATAATAGTGCCTTGGTTGCTTAGTGATATTTATGCCAGGGTGCATTTATACTTTGAATCCAAGTGATTGTGCAGCAAATATCCAGCAAGGGACCAAGTTGACAAAGGATGGCTGCGGTTCCAAATTTCTTTGTGCCATATTTATTTTGTTTTACATTTTTTTTGACCCCATGAAACTACGAAGTCAATGGATTACTTTACTGTTTAAGAGTATTCGTTTCAATCTATCAACCAACCCTACTAGTTTGACATCGTGTGATGAAATTAGCCAACGAGTATTCGTATCGATGAGTGTTTGGTCATTGGCTAATTTCATCACCCTAGGGTTGGTCGGATGAACTAGTCCAAAACAACCATAAATATCTGATATGCCTTTAAAATACATGTACATGTATGTTGAAAACTGCCGCGGATGCACATTATTTGCGCATTCTCATTAAAGGCATACTATCACATATTTATTGTTGTTTTAGACTTAAGTATTTCTTAGCTATAACTGCAAAGGACATTCACTTGACATAAAAAAAAATCATGTTTGTACTTCCAAAAAGCTTTCCACCGCCGTGTTTGAGAAATCTTAACTGCAAACCCCTGCGACTGGTGAGTCTGGTTTAGATCAAATACAGCCAACGGCTTCTTGTATATGATGCAAGGGGACATAACTCTTAATGTCTGCTCACAATCGTTCTTACAACATGGATGCATCAAAGACGAGATAAATAACGGAACATTCCCCTATTTAATATAAAATGATTTGTGTTATAACTAAAATATGATTTGTTTTGGGTTGATAAATCAAGCGTAATTAATTTCAAATCTAAATTAGTTTGTCCGATTATACAGGTCTATCAACTCCCGAAAAACAACAATTTCCGAGCATGTTTACCTGCATGCGTTTGAAATTATGATGTCCAATGAGCAGAGATGTGTCGCCAGTGTTTCGCCGACTCTGAAATAACTACAATGCTTTTTACAATGCTTTAATTCCAATACGTGTACATGTATTATTAGGTACAAACAAATTAGCAATAGTAGTTGGGGAAATGTTCGTTGACGAGGTACGGAGATCCCCATCCAATGTAGAACTCCCTGGTAAAGGTTGTGTCGTTGAGCGGGTAACGCTGTTCAGACCTCCTCCAGCTGCTTCCGAAGCGTCGTATAGTTGAATGGGGCTCCGTTGATTTCCACTGTAACATTCGGACGTGAATGCATCCTCGATAACACAGGCTATTATGACTACACTAATAAAGTACTGGTATTTTACTGAGGTTAGTGTAGTCGTAATGGCCCGAGTTTTCAAGGATGACGTGAATGAGGCGCTGTGGATTTCCACGGATCTTTAGGCTCATTTACACCATGTTTACTCCATGCTACATTTGACCAGCGATATAGACAAGAATCGTAGGTAAAGTAAAAATTCCATGCATGTACCGTGGATATGTATAATATTTTACAGTATTTAAAGTTTTGAAGGTATACATAAGGTGGCTATACCCATTGAGTACAATATGTGCAATTAATTGGTTACATTGTTGAAACAACATTTTCCAACGACATACTTTACAGTGTCCTTTACCCTTATGTAATTATGGTTTTACTTGAAGTTCACCCTACTTGTCAATATTATAAAGACATGCTTTTCGGTTCACTTTATCTTAATAATGGTAACTCAACCTTTCAAGAAATACTTCAGCATTTGCCTGGGGTGCGTTCAAAGACGCAAGCGGCTTGCCAAACTAGCCACGGTCTCGATGAACACTTACTGACGTATATATGGGACAGGGAACCAGTTTAGCTAAGCGGTTTTCTCAGCGCTTGTGTCTTTGAACGTATCCCTGATGTTACTTCAAAGTTTACCTAAGATGGCAGCACCCATGGTTTGGATAAACGCCTCTCTACATATACAGAAATGCGCCACAATCCCTGCTGCTGCAATTATTGGAATGGACGTTAACTTGCCGAAGATTCCATTTAATTCAACTCTCCGGTAGTCTTCATTTCCCGTGCCAGTTGGCACATAATGCAATAACTACAGCAGCAGGATGCTAAGCAATCCTCGCATATGGTGCCCTGAAACGAGACGTTTGTATTGGATGAAAACCTGTTCAAACTATCCATATTAAAGACATAATATCACAGATATTTATGGTTGTTTTGGACTAGTTCTTAGCTATAACTGCAAAGTACATTCACTTGACATACATACAATCATGTACTTCCAAAAAGCTTTCCACCGCTGTGTGTTTGACACGTCTTCACTGCAAACCCCCTGCGACTCTGGTTTAAATCTAATACGACCAACGGCTCTTTATAATATGTTGCAAAGGGACATAACTATGTTTGCTCGCACAATCCTTCTGTAGAACAGTGATGCTTCAAAGACTAGATAAATGGCGGAACCTTCCCCTATTTAATATAAAATATGATTTGTTTTATAACTATCGAGTGCTGGGTGGATAAATCGAACGATGATATTGATATGCCTGTCTTGATATCAAATGCGGACATATAGTGGTATATATAAAACATTCAATTAATTGTAATGAAATATACGATACATGCGAGAAAATGCTTGGGCAATGCTAATCTTGTACGTGCTTTTACCTGTCTGGATTTAACGCTGGTGATTATAATTATGCGTTCCCTTATTTTTCGACGATGGTATAGGCTATTTGAAATTGGGGTTTAGCGCTGCTTTCAAGTTTCTGTATTACGGCTTGTCAGTTTTAGGGCAGGAGGAAACCCGCAAGCAACTGTTTTATGTCTTATTTAATTACTATGCTTACATCTCTTATCTATGGTGCTCAAAGAAATGCAAACAGTAATAGCCTAATAGGGCATACCGTACCATATCAGAGCTATACGAAACCTCGGCTTTTTTTCCGGCCTCACCCTGATATTGTGCCTCTGCTTGAATGCGGCCCTCATCGGGACTAGGGCTAAAGGCACACACCACGGCATGCAGCAACTGTCTCCCATTTTCCAGGAAAGATAGGATATGTAACAATGCCCAAAGAACATCGACAAACAACCTGAAAACGTAGCCAACGACACAACCATACTTAAAACACAGAAGCTAAATAAATATACATGAAAGTAAATTCAAAGTTCTTAAGATTATCTGTCAAACAATTCATCAATCAAGCGCCCAGCAGACCACATTAAATACAGACAATAAGCTACAGCTCGTACTTGGTGAGATGTAGGAGTATACAACGTATCGTGCGTGGTTGGAAGGAACCACACGTACGTGTTGATGAACATTGTATGTAGGCCTATATATATTTATAAATGCATGTATATGCATACTAGTCTAGATACAGGGGCGAATCTAGGTGTGTTTGCAAGGGGGGTCTTAATCGCAATCATACGACTATTGCATATAACAATAACATATTATGTAGAATGTGATGAAGCAAACGAAAGCGTTCTATCGATACGGAATTAAAGGTACAA
>JAUTBZ010166506.1:0-10620 GCA_032361785.1 Lepetodrilus galriftensis | reverse complement strand
AGATTTTTTACAAGAGTCTGGATTTTGTGTGACTTTAGCCCATGATGCCAACGAAGCTTTAGCAAAAAAATACTTTAACAACTACGATTTATGTATCTTTGATATCAATGTCCCTCATCAAAATGGCATCGAACTTTTTAAAAGTCTCAAAGAGAGTGGTGATGAAACTCCTACGATCTTTGTAACATCCTACAAAGATACACAAACACTTCAAGAGTGCTTTGAACAAGGTTGCCATGACTATCTCAAAAAACCTATAGATTTAGATGAACTTTTATGTAGAATAGAAAACATCTTTAGACATCTTCATCCTACACAAGAGAGAATACAACTCGATGAAAACTGCTACTTTGATAGTTCCAATCGCACCATTTATCATGAAGGAAAAACTATAACCATCAACAAAAAGGCTATACTTTTACTCGAACTTTTAGTTATAAACACCAACAAGATAGTAACAAAAGAGCAAATCATAGACCATCTTTGGAGTGCTAGTGACGAGTTTAGTGATGGCTCTATCAGAGTCTATATCAGCCGTTTAAAAAAGTTTATACAAAAAGATAAGTTAATCAGTATCAAAAGTATAGGTTACAAGTTTATGGAGTAAATAATGCAATATATATACAAGTTTAAGGCGATGAGTACACTCTGCGAGATAACACTCTACTGTGAAAAAAAAACAAAAGCAGATGAAGTTGCTAAAGCCATACTCCATGAAACAAAAAGATTAGAAAAAAAATACAACTACTACAACCCTAACTCGCTACTTTCAAAGATCAATACTCGAGAAGAAAATACACTAGACTTTGAAAGTAAATCTCTTCTTCAAAGAGCTAAACAATACTATAAAGAGACAAACGGACTTTTTGATATCACTATTGCAACGATAAAATCATTTTATACTGATGAAAAAAGTGCTAAAGCATTAAAACAAAAAAAAGAAGACTATCTCCCATACATGGGCTGTGAACACTTTACAATCAAAAAAGAGAAGATTATTTTTGATAATCTCTATACCAAGATAGATTTGGGTGGATTTGTCAAAGAGTACGCTGTGGATAGAGCTGTAACGATTTTAAAAAAGCATAAAATAACTTCAGCACTCATAAACTATGGAGGCGACATCTATGCCCATGGCAAAAAACCAAATGATAAAAAATTCAACATAGCCATCAAAGACCCAACAGATACAACTAAACCTATAAAATATATAGAGATAGAAAACCAAGCACTAACAACTTCAGCTTCGTATGAAAGAAACTACAAGATTGAAGATACAACTTACTCACATATCATCTCTAAACTAGAACACAATCAAAGACTTACCTCAGCTACAGTTATCTCAAAAAATTGTGTAGATAGTGGGGTTTACTCCACCATTTTAATGATTGATAACGATTTTAAAATACCCTTTGAAACTTTTTTAATTTCTAATTAAGAGTATATTTGTCCTTGATAAGTAATATTATTTTAACCTTTTATTAATCACAAATCTTAATAATAATTATAAAACTATCCAACTATTTTTCTTTGATACAATTTCTACAAACTATATATTATATTTATAATAATTGTATGGTTAGATTATCTAAAAGGAGGAAAGATGAAGAAAAGTTTATTTTTATCACTCTTTGTGATATTTTTTGCTTCACTTACACAAGCTACGGCAAACCCAACATTTTCTGCAAAATACAACATGAAATGTAGTTCATGCCACAGTATGTTACCCACGCTCAATAAAAGAGGTTTACAGTTTATGCGAGATGGTTTTCGTTTTGCTAAAGATGAACCCACAACATTGGAAGGTTTTATAAAAGCAGACTCTCACAAGATGCGAACAGATTATCTCCCTATACGAGCATTGGTTGGTTTTAACATCAACTCTAAAACCCGTAAAGAGGTTGATAAGTTAAACCTTTACTCAGGTGGTACACTAACAGATACACTATCTTTTTATGCTATCACAAGATCAAACTATAATGCTAAACATAACCATAAGCTGTTTAGTGAACCCGCAAGTCGTGCATTTTTACAATACAATCCAAAAGAGAACAAACATGTTATAAAACTAGGTTGGATGGATCCACTCATGGCTATATCAAATCTTAGCAACAGAACACTCATGGATAGTGGACTTATAAAAGCAGGATTGATGAAAAAAGCTCCACAAAGTGAGATAAAACCTTCATGGGCAAAAACACCACCAAAACCTAAAGCACCTGCTCCAGATGCATCAGCACAAGAGAAGAAAAAGTATCAGATGATGGTGATGCCAAAACAACCCTATAAACCTTCCGTGCCTTATGCAGGTTTTGGATTAATCAAAGGTCTTGAATATTCATATCTCTATAACAATAAAGTTTTGTTTTTAGTCAATTATGGTATTCCAACTGCTGAAGATTTTGCAGATGATGATGAAGATACACAACTTACCACCGCTATAGAACTTCAAGATATAAATGGTTTCAATATAGGTGCAGTCTATCTACACAAAGAACTTGGAAATATCGATACAGATTCACTTATCATTCCTATAGAAAAGTACTTTATGGATGAACAGTTACTTATAAGAACAAACTTTGTCTACAAAGATAGTAATCAATACAAAGATACTTACTACGGCAATCAAACTTCTCTAACTTACGGAATAGATGAAGATACACATGTGAGGGTTATCTATGATATTAACAAAGATGAAGCAAAAGAGACAAATACAGGTCTCTCTTTCACTTATAGTAAATTATTTAAAGATAGATTTATCGTCCATCTTACAGGTGCTAGACATAAAGGTGTAGCTTTTGATGAGAGTGTTGCTAAGTTTTCACTCTATTTGTTTATATAAAATTTTCAAGGAATACATATAATGAAAAAATTAATATTATCGATTTTTGTAATGCTCATAGCATTAACACAGGCAAATGCAACACCAATATTTGCAGAGCAGTATAAGATGAAATGTAACGGTTGTCACTCATTGACACCTACACTAAATAAAACAGGTTTAAAGTTTTTAAGAAATGGCTTTAGATTTTCTTCAACTGATAAACCATGGTTATCAGGATTTTTAGATGCAAACTCTTCTGAAGATAGACTTTTACCGATACATGGCTTGGCAGGTATCAACATGGATACAAAAAGTAGAAAAGAGATGGAGAAACTTAACATCTATATGGGAGGTAGCATGACCGATACTATCTCACTGTATACGGTTACAAGATCAACCTATAATCTCAAAAAAAATCACAATCTTTTTGGAGAAACAAATACAAGAGGATTTATGCAGTGGAATCCTGATGGAAATAAGCATGTTCTCAAAGTAGGATGGATGGATCCTATCACTATGTTTTCAAACACAGATAGAACATTGATGGACAATGCATTGATGGGTTCAGGTCTTATGAAAAAAGCTCCAACAAGCTCAAGAAAACCTTCATGGGCAAAGACACCTCCTAAACCTAAAAAACCATCTCCTGATGCATCCATACAAGAGAAGAAAAAATATCAAATGGCAATACTGCCTAAAGAGCCATATAAACTACCAGTACCATATACAGGGATTGGCTTAGTAAAAGGTCTTGAGTACTCCTATCTGTACGACGATAAAGCTCTATTTTTAGTAAACTATGGTGTTCCTTCATCTCCAACTTTTGCAGATATTGATGAAGATAGCGAACTTACAGCTGGTGTAGAATTAAAAGATATAGCAGGGTACAGTGTAGGGCTTATCTATGCTCATCAAGAACTTGGAAATATCAGTTCAGACTCTTATATCCTTCCAATAGAGAAGTTTTTTCTTGATGACCAATTTATGTTTCAACAAAGTTTTGTATATAAAGATAGTGACCAATATGACAATCCTTACTATGGTTCACAAACTACGTTAACTTATGAACTTGATGAAGATTCACAAATTAGGGCTATCGTTTCTCTTGATAAAGATGAAGCAGAAGAGACAGGCAGTGGAGCATCTATAACATATAGTAAATCATGGAAAGATAAATATCTTGTACATATCACAGGAGCTAGACATAAAGGTAGTGTATTTGACGAAAGTATCTCTAAATTTTCGTTTTATGTCTTTTTATAACTTTATAACATGATGTTGGCTCTTTTTTAAGAGCCAACTTTCTCTAAAATCTATTTACTATATTTTCTTCTCATAATCAAACTAGCGATAATAAAGCTGAGAGGAATTAAAACTGTTAAACCTACTTCGTATGCTGTCATAGACTATCCTTTCTTAGGTTTGTTCATAAAACCTACGCTTCATTATACCATAATCTCATATTCGCTAAAATAGATGTATCTTATAAAAAGGAGTTGATTATGTGTGCTTCAAGAATGCAACGAATCCTTACGGCTATCATGTTGGGTTTAATTCTTTATTTTTTTGCAGTAGCTGCTCAGGATTTTAGAGAAGGATTGGTTGAGAGTGTAAACTTTCAAATAGCCGTCGTTTTACAGATATTTGTTATTTTGATGATGATTATTTGGGCTATTACAAACTTTTGTCCATCGAGTTGGGTTATGAAAAACATATTTCCTCCATGTGACTGGGAGAAGTAGTGAAAGATAATAAAATAAGTTATAAAGACGCTGGTGTAGATATAGATGCGGGAAATGCTTTTGTTGAAAAGATAAAACCTTATGTAAAATCAACTTTTGATAAAAATGTTATCGGAGGTATCGGTTCATTTGCTGGGGCATATGAGCTTCCAACTGGATTTAAAGAGCCTGTGATGTTGGCTGCTACCGATGGAGTAGGGACTAAACTAAAACTTGCTATAGATGCCAAAAAGTTTGATACGGTTGGTATCGACTTAGTTGCTATGTGCGTAAATGATCTCATCTGTAACTTTGGAACACCTTCATTTTTCCTAGATTACTACGCAACGGCTGAGCTTAAAACAGATGAAGCTAGTGATGTTGTCAAAGGTATCGCTCTTGGTTGTGTAGAAGCTGAGTGTGCTTTGATAGGTGGTGAAACTGCTGAGATGCCTGGCATGTACGCAAAGGGAGATTTTGATCTTGCTGGTTTTGCTGTAGGTGTGGCTGAAAAATCAGAGATGGATAGAGTATCTTTGGTAAAAGAGGGTGATATACTCGTAGCACTTCCTAGTTCTGGTATACACTCAAACGGTTATTCACTGGCTAGAAAACTCTTTTTTGAAAAGTTAGAACTTCCTTTTGATAGCGATTTTGAAGGTGAAAAACTGATAGATGTACTTTTAAAACCTACAAAGATTTATATAAAAACCTTTAAAAAACTAAAAGACAATATCAATGCACTAGCACATATCACAGGTGGCGGTATCGTAGAGAACTTACCTCGTATGTTTGCTAACTCACTTGAAGCAGTTGTGTACAAAGAGAAGATTCAAGTTTTACCAATATTTGACTTTATGGGTCAACATGTAGAAGAGTCTGAGATGTATCGAACTTTTAACATGGGTGTTGGGATGGTACTAGCTGTTAGTCCTGAAAACGTAGATGAAGTTCTTAAAAACAGTGACGGCTATGTTATCGGAGAGATGCGAAAAGGTAACGGAGGAGTAGCATTAGTCTAAGCTATATCGCGGCACAAGCTTTTACCTTTTTCTTGTTGCCTCCAGGGATATTTATAACTATCCTAGTTTTGGGGGCGATTTTTTATAAAAGAGCAAGAAAGTTTCTACTTATCGTTGCGACACTTTTGTATCTTTTTTCTACAAAAGTGGTAGGAAACTTCTTACTACTTCCTTTTGAAAAACCATTTAACCATCCACATGTTGTACAAAAAGTTGATGCTATGGTTATCCTTGCAGGTGGAAACAATGGAAAAAGTGCAAACTTAACACTAGGGCATAGTGCTTTTAAAAGAGTAGTTTATGGTGTTATGATTGCTAAAAAAGAGTCTTTACCTATCATCTATAGTGGTCGAGGTATTGGGGATTATGATGAAGTTGTTTCTGCTAAAGATAGCATCGTAGAGTTCAACTACTATCTTGATGTAAACCTTACAGAAACTTCAACACTTACCAAAGATAACTTCTCTATCATGTATGAAGATAAAAGCCTTAACACTTATGAAAATGCCAAGTTCACTAAAGAGATATTTTCAGAACTGGGTATCGATAAGCCAACTATCTATCTTGTAACCTCAGCATTTCATCTTAAAAGGTCCATCAAACTTTATAACTATTTTGGGTTTACCGTTATCCCTGTGGCTACTGACTTTATGACACAAAACAATATCAACGGTATCACTATCTACTTTCCATCCATGATGGGGCTTTTTATGAGTTACCATGCACTACATGAATGGGTAGGACTTCTACACCTCTCTCTAAAATTAAAATAATCTAATTTTTATCTAAAGTTTTATCTTTTTCGGACGATGTATACTCCTAGTAAACATATAATTGTGAGGGAAGAGAATGGATTTGAATAAAATCACCAAAGAAGAACTGATAGCTAAACTAAAAGATAGTCAAACAAAAGAGAAGTTTTTTGAAAATGTCTCAAATATTGCGTACTTTACCACAGATAGTGACAGAGTAGTAAAGAGTTGGAACCAAACATGTGAAACTTTTTACGGATATAAAAAAGATGAAGCATTGGGTAAAAAGATAGAGACTTTGATATTGCCTGATTTTCAAAGAGATGGCTTTATCAAAGAGTTTAAAGAGAAACATGCTTCATTTGGTGAAGAGATAGAGTATCAAAAAGCTGATGGCATGATTATAAGAGCTTTTGTCAATAGTCTCTTTTTAGATACAGATAACGGCAACAGCCAATACCATCATATCAGTGTAAATCCACTAAACATAAAACAGTCCGATGCCTTACGAAACTTGATAGGACACAGCACTGCAAACCTTACAAAAGAGAGTGAACTTGTCATCATATCTTTTAACAAAAATGGCTATATCAATGATTTTAATCCTTTCGCAGAGCAACTTTTAGGGTATAAAAAAGATGAAGTTATGGGGCGAAACTTTATAGAGTTATTCGTACCAGTAAGCTATAAAGAGAAAACACTCAAACAAATCCAAGAGTCATTTAAATCAAAAAGTATGCGTATCAAAAGTGATTTACCGATTCTTTGTAAAGATGGAAGCAAAAAGATTATTCGATGGAATCAAACTTTTGTGTATGATTATAAAACAAAAAAACACCATATGCTTTTACTTGGAGAAAACAACAAAACAGATAGAAATGCTCAAGATAGACTAGAATACCTTGCAAACTATGATGAACTTACAGACCTTCCAAATCGAAACCTCTTACACAACAGGATGGTAAACGCTATCAACAAATCTGCAAGATACAACCAAAAGATGATAACTATGTACATCAATCTTGACAACTTTACATCGATTAACCACACAATGGGTTACAACATAGGAGATGAACTGCTAAAAGCTGTAGCTGAAAGACTTCATAGTGAACTTAGAGATTCTGATACGGTAGCTAGGTTTAGTGGCGATGAGTTTGTTATCTTGTTTGAAAATGTCCAAGATGAGCTAGATGCTGGAGGCATGGCAAAAAGGGTACATGAGCTTTTTTCAAAACCTTTTGTGTTTAAAGAAAATGAGATATTTTTAGATGCAAACTTAGGTATTTCGTTTTTTCCAGCAGATGCAAATGATGCAAAATCTCTTTTAAAACTAGCAAACATGGCGATGTTAAGAAGTAAAGAAGATAAAAGTAGAAACTTTCACTTTTTTAGAGCAGAGATGTTTGATGAGATTACAAACCGTGCAGTGCTAGAATCAAACCTTAGGCGAGCATTGAAAAATGAAGAATTTTTTGTAGAGTATCAACCTCAAGTAGATACAAAAACTGGAAAGATTATCGGAGCAGAAGCACTTGTAAGATGGACAGGGGCTGATTTAAAAAGTATACCTCCACTTGATTTTATACCAGTTGCTGAAGATACAGGACTTATCCTTGAGATAGGAGAGATTGTACTAAAAAGTGCTATTTCTCAGATGAAACAGTGGCATGATAAAGGGTATGATGATTTAAAAATCGCTATCAATATATCAGGTATCCAACTACTTCAAAGCAATCTCATAAACAAGATAGATGAGATACTCAAAAAAGAGAACTTAAATCCAGAGTTTTTAGAGTTAGAACTTACAGAAAGTATCTTGATGGAAAACATCGAACGAGCATCAGCTCTGTTAACAGAATTTCAAGAAAAAGGTATCCAAATCTCTATAGATGATTTTGGAACGGGTTACTCGTCACTAAATTATCTGAAAAGATTACCTATAAATACCCTAAAGATAGACCAATCGTTTATAAGAAACATCCAACATGATAAAAGTGATAAAGTCATCGTAAACACTATCATAGCGATGGCTCATGCCTTAGAGTTTTCTGTTATCGCTGAGGGTGTCGAAGATGCTTATCAAAAAGATTATCTCAAAGAGATGAAGTGCGATATGCTTCAAGGTTACTACTTTGGCAAGCCACTTGATGCAAAAAGTTTTGAAGCATTACTAGGAAGAGATGACTGTATAGCAAGGTTAGAAGAAGATACAGAAGATTATGATTTTGACCTTATAACTCAATTAGAAAAATATAGTAAACCTCTAAATATATAATATATTATAAAATATGACGATTTTAGTCTAAAAACTATTGACTTTATTCGTCATATTGGCTATACTTTCCTCGAACTATTTGATTGGGGAGTTGTATGGTTATTGCATTATTGCGGGGAAAGAGTAGGGTTGTATCAACCTCAGCTCAACAAAACTTCATCATTGACTATGCAAATCAACAAACAATCTCTATAGAAACAACAGAGATTGACGATACACTTAACACAAAAGAGTTAGAAAAAAGAAGAACACTTTTAACGCTTTTGGAATCCCTAAAACCTAAAGATACCTTACTTGTTTATGACTTGTGGGTTTTTAGCCAAAAGGTGGGAGAGTTGGCAAAGGTATTTGACTGTATTTTACGACATGACATCCATGTTCATATCTGTAAAAAAGAGTTGATTATCAACAACGATATACCTTCAGGGATTTTAATCAATCTTCTTTCAGAACAAAGAGAAGAAAACCTACTCAATAAAAATAGTACGATAGGCAGACCAAAAGGAAGCTTTTCTAAATCAAAGTTTGACAAATACAAAAGTCAAATCATCACCCTGATACAAGAAGATTTTTCCGTTAGCGAGATTGCAAAAAGGCTAGAGATAAGCAGAAGCTCTTTAAAAGATTATATCAATTCTAGGTCTTTAAAAGAGATAGCACTTTCACAAGATAGGGAAGAAAAAGTCGTTACAGTAGCTAACCCCTTTATACTTCCAGATCCAAATGAGTGTCCATTGACAGATAAAAAAATTTAAAAAGGAACAAACATGGCTGAAGCAGAAGTTGCTAAGATGAGCAAAAAGCAGAGGATGAAAGAGTACCTCAAAGGTTGGAGTCCATATAGATATAAAAGATATTATACTTTTGCAGTTATCACTCTTTTTGGATTGATCATACCATGGATAAAGATAAACGGAGCCCATTTTTTTCTACTGAACTTTGATCACAAGCAGATACATCTATTTTTTACGAAGTTTGATATGCAAGAACTTTACATGATGCCGTTTTTACTGATATTTGGCTTTTTGGGTGTTTTCTTTTTAACCACCTTAGCTGGTCGTATCTGGTGTGGTTGGCTCTGTCCTCAAACTATCTTTCGTGTTATCTACAGAGATTTGCTTGAAACTAAACTTCTTGGTATAAGACGAAGTATCCAAAATAAACAAAAAGACCCAAAAGGTCAGCTGGGTAAAAAAACTATCGCTTTTCTTATCTGGTCTATTTTAGCCTTTATCGCTGCAGCTAACTTCGTTTGGTACTTTGTACCTCCTGAGGATTTTTTCCAGTACATACAAAACCCTGGCGAACATGGTGTTATGATGGGAACTATCATCATATTGGCACTATTTTTGATTTATGATGTAGTGAAGTTAAAAGAAGATTTTTGTATCTACGTTTGTCCTTATGCAAGGGTTCAGTCTGTTATGTATGATGAAGAGACGATACAAACTATCTATAACACACACCGTGGAGGTCATATCTATGCAGAAGACCAACATACCAAACTTGTAGATACTCAAAAAGATTTATTGGCTGTTGATGAGAGTAGTGAGTGTACTTATTGTGATGCCTGTGTTAGAGTTTGTCCTACGCATATAGACATCAAAGCAGGAACACAACTAGAGTGTATCAACTGTCTTGAGTGTTCAGATGCTTGTACAGAAGTCATGGGAGCGTTGGGCAAACCTTCACTTATCACATGGACTAGTTATAGTGCTGTTGAGGAAGAGAGAAAGCCTAAGTTTGTAAGATTTAGAACCATTGCTTATGGATTTGCTCTTGTTGCTTCACTGATAGGACTTTTCTGGATAGGTTCAACCAAAGAGTTTATGCTTCTTAACATCAACCGTACCACACAACTGTATAAAATAAAAGATGATGGAAATCGCGTTACAAATGCCTATACATTTTTGTTTCAAAATACTGAAAACGATGACCATAGGTATTATTTTGAGATAGTAGGACATGATGATATCAAGATAGAGAGACCATCAAAAGATTTTAAACTCCGTGCTGGAACAAAGTC
>JAUTBZ010166495.1:0-10621 GCA_032361785.1 Lepetodrilus galriftensis | reverse complement strand
ACGGACAATTACCATACATGTTGCAAATTTTCAATGAAATGTGTTGATTATTTCATACGAAAATAATGGTTGGAAAAGTTCCGGATTTCATTGGACAATGCTATACTACTACGACTACTACTACGACTACTACTACTACTACTACTACTACTACGACGACGACGACGACGGCGGCGACGACGGCGACTACTACTACTACTACTATTACTAATACATTTATATAGCATTATAATCCCCCAATGAACATGCAAATAAGCAAGGACATTAAATTAACAACAAAAGAAAATATGAGAAAAATATTATTATATATATTAGGATGTGGATACGGTGAACTTTCTGAAATGTATGCTTGACGAAAGAGAAATATTTTTAGTTTGGATTTGAAGATTTGGATTTAGTTTGGATTCTGCAGGAATTCAGAAATGTTAATGTCGGACCTATTAAATTCGAGACGTGGGGCATATACCTTGATGTCGACCTACCTAGCATTTTGATGACAGCTTTTCTGGCTGACGTTTTCGCAGAGTTCTTGAAGCACTGTTGCGGTACTGTTCCAAACTCTGACTTCTTCAACGTCAGACCTATGAGAACGTACATGATTGTGATAATGGTCATAGGCAGCACGAAGAACACGAAGAAAGACACTTGGAACATGTGCTTCATGAAGCCCAGCCACTCCAGGGGAATGTTACACTGCATCGACTCCTCGATAGGCCTCGTGGAATTCGGGTAGTGAAAATAATAAAACACGCGGGTGTGAATCGGGTAAGGGAGAGCACTGCCGCAGGCGAGTATCCATATCGTTACTATTATCTTAATAGCACGTGGCATGTTGGAGAGAGTCTGGGCTTTGATTGGATGACAGATAGCCACGTATCGCTCGATGGTGAAGGCAGTGATTGTCAGAACTGATGCATATGACGTCATTTCCGAAAGGAATGATTTGAAGATGCAGAACACTTCGCCGAACCTCCACGGATAGGCTTCCCAGATACCGTACAGCTCCGGGGGTAGACCTGTGGAACGTAATAAAGCATTATTATTATTATTATTAGCATCATTATCATCATCATCATCATCATTCGTCGCAACTTTGCTGAAAGATTCCAGCAGCAACGTTAAACTCCATATTCACTCATCATCATCACCTTCATCATCATCATCATCATCATCATCATCATCATCATCATCGTCATAATCATTCCATATAATAATAATAATATGTTCCCAAATACTTTCACATTTCCATGGTCATCCTACCGGGTACCCATTCCGTGCTGGGTGAACATATATACATTGTACACGCATTATGCATGCTATCATATGTATTGCAGCTAGGTTGAACAGCTCATACATGTAACTATTGAAGCCATTCATCACCATTAAGGATTACGGTCACCGTTTTTTAATGCACGACATGGAATTAAGACAGATGTTGCCTTATCCTGGTTACAAAACACCAAATCCCTGTAGCACAGCCTTTACTGCTATCAGAAGCATGAACTCGATGGTCGATATATTCTCTTTCTAATCCGTTAATTTTTATAAATATATTTTTAGATTTTACATCCTCATATTTTTTTTATTTTTTTTTTAGCTTTTGATTCTTCATCACTCTCTAATGTTATTACCGGTTACGTTGCAAACACTGATATGACGTGAACACGTTAAACTCAAATTAATTTGCGTTGTCACAAGTAATTTAGGCTTAGTGTTGCTTTTAACTGGATGTGCAACACTGTTGCAGCTGTTCTCTCTCCGGATATTGCATGGAGATCAGTTGATGCTCGAGATTTGTCGTAAAAGAGATAAATTGATTGTCCAATGTACTTGTCATTGAACAGGAAACTAGATAACCGTGATATCAACGAGTAGCAATCCTGACTTGTGGTTAGAGCAGTGAATCAAGTATTACCTTTTGTTTGACGTTACATAGCTAGATATAAGTATGACAGATACCCGTCCACATTATTGAAATTGGGGATTGATACATAAACGTATGTCGTCCATGTATGCCATACAAACGTAATCAGTTTAAAGGAAATCGGATATTGACTTGAAAAATAAATTGTTTTCGTAACAGTTTTATGTTTTCTTACGAATCGGGTTATGCATTGTAAACTGTGCAAGTACAAAAAGGTAACACAGTAGGGAATTTAAAGAAATAATGCTTTAAGGCGCTGATGATGTTGAAGTATAATTCCAGATGTAATTTAATTTGCTTCAATAAACCATCATGCTCTCGAATAATTTCCTTTATAATTAAATATATTTTTGTTGTCTAAATTCTGAGATTTTCCTTGAGATGTAATTATATGTGGGTGTTGTTTGTTTTAAAGTAGTTTTCAAATTGGCCAACATTGTTTCCAAATCAGAAAATTAGAATAAAAAAGATTCAAATGTCAGATGATGATGAAATATATCACCGGATATTAAACCTATTTAATAACATTTGATATTACTGATAGCAGCAGCACGTATTCTTGGCCTCTTGTTCCTGAAACACCCAGCCAAGGTCGTTCCAACAGCTTCTTATGAAGCCCGATGAGTGACACTTATATCAAGGAGGGTTGAGGTTAACATGAACTTGATTCGCCACGAGATGAACACCCTCAATCCAGCCACCAGGCTTCAAGAACAGAATCCTATATGCCTCCGTCAGACGTCAATGTGAATAATTTGCTATAAACCATCTCACGGTGTTGATCAATTCCCGAGGAACCTTTACATGTACGCGTTTTGCCATAAACATTAATAATTAATAACTCGCCTTTCATCGGCAGCGATGAAAAGAGCATAAGGTGGTCGAAACCGGAAATAAAACCTGTTCGCGTAAACGGAAGTTATCGCCTGCCGTATACGTCTTCATTACAACATCCGGGTTCTCACGGCCTCACGGACGATGCATAACAATCTAATACTGCGGGGGAACTTGTAAGCGCGTTACATGCAAAGCGATTAACCTAAGCCCGGAGCTGTTTAATTGGATTCTATATCGGGTGGTGGTTTGGCACTAAATTTCTTGTTTCAACAACACGATGACAGTTCCACCATTGAGTCGTTGGCATCTTTGCAACGCGGAAACCAATTAATAATATTAAAACCGATAACTGGGCGGAATTTTGCTGCATATGGGATATTACAATCAGTGAGAATACAACCGACAATGGCGCTAGTTTATGTAAGTAATGTCCGTAAATTAATAATGAACCGATATTTTAACAGTAATCCTATTCCGTCAACTACGATACGTGTGACAGTTACGACATTCATCATCGTTGTCACTACATCTGGTGGTCACATCGGGGTCAATGACAATGTGTCAGTTAAATGTACATATAATACAAAGAAAATGTGACCGCTCAGCAGCGACAGGTCAAAGGTGATGGTATGATGAAGTCATACGATTGTACGTAGATTTATTTAACGTTCAACGTAGCCATACCTCTCGGCTGCGGACTCCAATGGTATACTTAATTTCAACGTAGAGCACACGATTTGCGCACAATGACAGAGCGAATGAGAGAGAGAGAGAGGGGGGAGAGAGAGAGGGGAGAGAGAGAGAAAGAAGAAGAGAGAGAAAGAAGAAGAGAGATAAAGAAGAAGAGAACTAGAGGAAAGAGAGATAATTAGAGCCAAAGCGAAAGTGAACGAGAGAGACGGGAGAGAGAGAGGGAAAGAGAGAGACCCAGAGAGAGAGAGAGAGAGAGCGAGAGAGAGAGAGAGAGAGAGAGAGAGAGAGAGAGAGAGAGAGAGAGAGATAATGGTACCAGATCAGGTTGCCATTCGCATTTCAGTTGAAACACGTAAATATGTGCAACAGACAGCAGCTAGAGACATTGCTACGTTGAATGTCAAATAAAGTAATTCATCTCCGTACAATCATTTGCCTTCATTCCAGCATGAGTAGGTTATTGGACTCATATTCCAAACCTATATAATTTAACCAATAAAGCCGCCTACATGCTGGTATTTCAGCCACAGAACGGCATATTTCCTTACTGGAGGATACACGGCATTGCTTGGGGCATAACCTCTAGTTGTTCAGCAAATAGTATTGTAACCAATTACTCCGACTATTAGTGTTTAACCCTAAGCCAATATGAAGTCAAAGACAGTATCGAGGAGATTGTATTTACCTCAATAGTCCATGCGACACGGAATACTAAATTGGCCATTATGTTCTAACGTGTCTCGAGCTGATTGAACATATCTTATATCCGGTATTCAGTTTGAAGATGTGTTTTCGTTCGTATAACGATGTAATTTGTAGTCTATTTGAAAATGTGTTTGGTTTAGTCAATCTATTCTTTGTATTTGTTGGAAACATCATTACTCTTGTACGGTCGTAATGCTTAAGTTATCACAGAATACATTGCAGTTTACCAGTTTCAAATTTCAACGCAATATCTCAAAAGAAAACAATTCTATTAAAAATAAGCAGTTTTGTAATATTACATCCTAACAGGAAGTAGTTCCATCCAACCGGATGTACACCGGAAGCTATATTGTAAGCCGGGGTATCGTTTCCCGAAGCTCTCTTAGCCGCGAGGGGACCATAGCACTCTCTTAGCAATGTGTTAGCTATCGGCAAAGAGAGTGCTATGGTACCTTAGCGGCTAAGAGAGATTCGAGAAACGATACCCAGGTCTTTTATTTAAACAGAAATCACGAATGAGAAACCTTTCAATTACCAAAGAGAGGCTTCTATTCAAACTATCCAAAGAGATCGGCCAACAGCCACCAGAAGTACATTGAATCACCATTACACCAAATGTAACTATCGAATTCTGCAATAACTATAATCGTGTTCTTAAAAGGAATTTAATATAGAATTTCTGCTGGCTTCCATATTTTATTCAACCCAGTAAAACGTAAACATCGAAATTTGGGATCTGATCAAACGAATGAGCTCTTCTGATGTTATTTAGCCCAAATGTACTTAATGGAACATGAAAGTAAATACGTGCACATACTAAAAAAACATGTTGACACGTACAAGATATATAATTAGCACTATATTGCATATCTTGCTATTAGGGGACGACTTATATGCATATCAAAATATGACAAGATTTATATAATATTTATAATATGTGATATGATGATTTATGTGATCTGAGTATGTAGTTTACTTCAAGAAAACACAGGCATACATTTCGTTAACACATAAAGAGTTTAGAATATATTTGCTGTTTGTGGTATGCTTTTTTCTATCCTGGATATATACATAAAATAAATGTGCTGAAGCCAGAATTTGTTTTATTATTAACGTTCGTAATTCATAATTAAATGCAGCTGATGCTTGTTTGATTAGGGGCAGGCACAGTGTGGCAGCTCTGGTTGCCTTCAGCAGAGAGAACGTTAGACATGCTTCATGGATACAGAACCCAGTATGTGCTAGCGCTAACTTAGTGCTCGTTTCAATACTTCATATTTTTCAAGACAATCTGAGAGCCTTAATCATCCAATTGAATATACCACGAAGGAACCTGTAGTCCTCAAGCATGTAGGCCTACTCATACTCATGCTATTCTCGCTGGTAGCTCGTAGGACATTGGCCAGTGTGTTCTCTCAATTCTGAGTTGAGTTAAGCTGCAGCACGTATTAGCCTTGAAGGGGAGCATAACATGCTTCAATTAACTTCACATGTTTACTCTGAAGGAGTGTACTCTATTACTATATAGTGTTTGAATCTCGGACAAGAATACTCCATTGATAACGCCTCCAACGTATGCATATTATGGCTTATGGCTATATACGGCGCATGTCAAAGATATACTGCATAATTTGTATTATACACTTAATATTATTACTATATTATTATTATTCTTATCATCATTATTACTATTACCATTATTGTTATGATCATTGTATTGATATGTAAAAGTAGCATTCTATATACAATGATCGTTATTATGATTATGAATAATTTACGACAAGTTTGTGTTTGACACTAGACATAAACCTTGAAATGTGTCGGAATAATGGCATTAATAACGTGTTCCATGGTAACTTAGTTAAGGTAATGCGCATGAATATTTGAGATACTAGTACTCTGAGAGGAAATAACTGCCATTGCTAGTAAGCAATGCACATACCAATAGATAGTCAGATCGTACACCAAAACCGAAATCACTTAAGGTTATTAATGCGAATGCATTATGTTGTTTATGCCGTTTGTGTCGTGTCCATAGACGAATTGATGAGTGCTGCTAATTGTCCGCTGTTTACGATTATCGGACCATGTCCGTAGAGTGTATGACTAGCGTGCACATGTATCTACTTGCAATGGAACTATATGTACTGTTATTAGCCATAGTTTCACACCTAAACACTTGTATCTGACCTATGTACTGTTATTAGTTGTAGTTGGAAACACAGATACTTGTGTCGTAACTAGGTACTGTACATGTTATTAGCTATAGTTGCAAACCTAAATTGGCCTACTTGTTTCGGACCTATGTAATGTTATTAGATGTAGTTGCGAACCCAGATACTGGACATAATTAAATGTATATTTACAATCCAATGAACTTCACACTTCACATGGCCCGCGTTTCACGAACATGTCGCATTTATAGCCCGGACGTAAACTACGCCATAGCGTATTAATATAGTAAAACCATTGAATACGTCCCTGGGCTACAGTTAAACCCTTTCGTGACACAGGATCATCATGCATTTCACGAAAGGGTCGTACTATTAGTCCGTGCGCAAATCAAGACATGCGCCATGCTTTTACTATATTATATAGCAGGAAATGACGTTAATCTCGATAACTCCCAGTTCGTGAAGCGTAGCCTAATCTTCAGTGCTACTAGAGTAGATTGCATAGGCGTTAACCTAAATACATTTGTGAATTGTGTCAATTACCAGACGTGTTGGACGGGTAAGGGAAAGAGTAATGTTTCTGCCATTACCGGAGAATGCCATATTGTGGGTGTCTTTACAATATTGACGGAAGTCGATAAAATCATTAAATCAGCGGTTATTGGCACACTTGTGAGATGCAATTCTCCTGGTAACCTATTTGTAACCGCCTCGAGGATTTAGACATCCGTCTTCGCTAAACCGATATCTTAGAGACACTGCAATAGACGTTGGTAATGGGCCATCAATATAAACACTTTGCTCTGAGGCATTCAGTTAAGTATAACGTCTGGTCCTTTGGTAATTTATATTCTGTGAAGTATCACAGCATCATATTCCACTGCGTTCTTCACTGATATATGGCATAGTATACACAAGTTCTTGAACATGAACTGACATTGCCGATGAGTTTGGCCATTATGGAAAAACGCATGGTCTCCACAAAAAGTATTCTTACTTTGAATATATAATGTATATCATTCGAATCTCGAACGACTATGGACGATGGATCTTCCTGATGTTTCTAAGATAACCCTAAACACCTATATGTATTATATATATGTTTCACCAATAACCACTGTAAAATTATAATAATTCAAGCAAACTGAAACAGGTGTTCATACATTATATAATACCAACATACCGGACGAGGTTCGTACGTTCGTTGGCATCAGTTAACTACCTCCGCTGATTTAACATGGCCATCGGAACCATTGTTGTACAACATCTAAATTCGCAATATAATATTTCTGTTTAGATTACCTACCTACCTACATACTTATTAAGTATTTATCAGGAGAGGACATGTCTAAATCAATTGAAGCATGTTTGATTAGTCTTCATAATCCGAAGTCCTGTTTTGATTACCGGAACCTACTTTCCTAGAACTGATGGCACACGGTCAAGCAAGGCCATTCTTCCTGGTATAGGATTAACAATGTAACTGTTATGTGTACCTTCCATTTCCAAACTGTTTTGGGTAGTGAAAGCATTTGTATGAGTTGAAAGCAATGATCTTTAGTAATTTAAATAGCCAAGCATAACAAGGAAGTACTTTAATTAGTAGTATAATCATAATAGTGGTTTATTTATTTAATAGTTCAATCATCATCCTGTTTTGGATTAAATGGACCATATATTTTTACAAGATAAGCTTGTGAAATACTATGGTATGAATGACTGCAGAAATTCTGCAATGCACTTTTGATTAATTGACAAGACAATATGTTGCGTGAAGATACAAAAATGAATAGGCCTACAAGTTTTTAGTCGTGTCATTTTGAACGAAACTTCTAGATACAATACAAAGAATCACTGCAAAATCCCAATACGGTGAAAACTCGCATCAGATGCTGTTAAGGTTAACCCCCGCGTTAAATATCAAGTGCTGCGATTTCAGTTGACGTTGCAACGTCATTAAGAGCTGAATGCGTCTTGAGATATCGAACTCACATCGGAAACATTAAATGAAGAAAATAACCAAACCGCCGATAGCATGCTCTCGGATTGTTTAGGTTAATCTTTTCGAAGCTCTGCTAATGCAAGGGAAATGTCGTCTTTAATTTTGGCATGTATTGATATAATGCGGATTTTCCTTGCGCTGTATAATAAGGTATAAATGCACAAGATTCGAGAGGACAGCTAAATGTCGAAGTCCTAGAGGGACAGTTTAGGGAGCGTCAGTGGTGGGGGCAGCACGTAAACTAGTGCACATGTGTTGCTCTGCGCTTCGCACATACACTACTACAATTGCAGTAGACTGTAGGAACAATAATCATGAAGTAATAATGGGAACAATGGTTTTTCTCAACTGGTTCTTAATCAATGAATGCGCAGTTATATGAGCTTGCCGGTTATTCTCGTGGTAGTTATCATTATTAGGAGCCTCCTGCACCCGGAAGTCAGTTTCACAATGAGGCTCTCACCATTACTTTCACGCCCTATTGATATAAAACCTAAACGTGTTACATCTGAAATGGTACGTTTTACAATCGCAATACCAACGATCAGTTTGTTTTCATTCGATGTTCACATTAGTTACTGAGCAACGTGCAGATGTTATATAAACAGAGTTAACAAAGAAAAAAATATTTAACGAACTTTAATTTTGCCTTTATGCCGACTGAAGGGATCCAATATATACCTCTAGCATTCAATCGAAACTGTCAATATTATCAAAGTATGTTTTTAAATTGATATTTAACCCAACAAAACATTTCACATCCCGACATTCAATAACAACGGACCAAGGAGTCGCTGTCATCACTGCAATCTTCGAAGATAAATATGCCTTCAGCGACATTCCGATTGCTTCCACCCACGAGGTGTGCCGAATGAAGGCAGGGCACAAGGTAAGGGATCAAGAATTCCCCGCAGCTAAACAGGCTAATGAGCTGAGACGTTCAAATAGGAAGGTTCTTCTATTTCCACTTCGTATAGCCAATATAAGGAGCTACCGCGGCTAGATTGGCTTGCATGTGCATGTATATATTGGAAGTCCTTCTTGAATTAAATACTCTGCATAGTAAGCAGTTCATAGACACAGACGTATATTTGGTACCATGGTAAATAGAGCTTTTAAAGGGACCTTATCGTCAAGTATAACCATGAATTGAAAAGAAAAAAAACATCGTTGAATTGGTTAAATGCAGATGCAACTTTCAAGTAGAAATACTGTATGCTACAGTTGTGTATGATAGTATTAAATAGTAAGGCAGGTTTTTGAAGAGTAATTTCATTAAACGGTACATACCATTTTGAAATTCAGCCTCCGATTTTGTTATCAGAAAATGTAACTGCAAAATAGCACAGGTAAAGGCTATACAAAATGCCACTAGTGTTCTCAATAGCACTGTAAAGGCTCGTTCATACCTAAAGCATGCGGCAGCCGCAGCGACTAAACGCACAGTTTGTTATCGTGTGCTTGACCGCAGAACGGTTTCCCGCGCGATTTCAGTGTGAATAATGTATGCAAGCGATCCATTCCGACGAAACCGCAACGGGAAACGCTGAGGTAACCGCGTCAGGTCTGAACGAACCTTATGTTCTCACCGGAAACTGCTTTCAAACGCCGGTCCAACAAGTTGTAGATCTTAACACTAATGGCTACATTACTGGCCACGAACTTTAAAGTCAACCGTGGGATGTCTGTAGTTTCAGTCAAAGTGATTAGACACTCAGCATCACTCGGGTTGTATCAGTCCAAGACAAACCCAAATATAAACAGCTTGAGCCGAAATAATGGTTCCATCGTTCCGCAATTAAAGCAAGGACTACCTCTAGCCATGACACGCACAGACTGTGGTATTCACAAAGAATTATTAGACGCGTGATAAACCCAAGATACAATACTTTGTAATACCCGTTACATTTCGAAGTGCTTCGGATTTTGTTCTAATTCCACTGTCTTAATTATAAAAGTAAATGAATATTATCATTAATACTATTATTATTATTAGTAGTAGTAGTAGTAGTAGTAGTAGTAGTAGTAGAAGTATTATTATTAGTAGTATTAGTAGTGTAGTGGTAGTAGTAGTAGTAGTAGTAGTAGTGGTAGTAGTAGCAGCAGTAGTAGTAGTAGTAGTAGTAGCAGCAGTAGTAGTAGTAGTAGTAGTAGTAGTAGGAGGAGTAGTAGGAGTAGTAATAGTAGTAGCAGTAGTAGTAGTAGTAGGAGTAGTAGTGGTAGCAGAAGTAGTAGTAGTAGTAGTAGTAGCAGCAGTAGTAGTAGTAGTAGTAGCAGTAGTAGTAG
>JAUTBZ010166484.1:0-10621 GCA_032361785.1 Lepetodrilus galriftensis | reverse complement strand
AAGAACAGACCTGCTTGATTACATCAACTGTGCATGCTCAACCCGATGCTAGTGTCCCTTCTCAAACGCACCCAAAAAAACGTTGGCATCTCGTGGGTGATGTTGCTCAATGTCTGCACCATTTTATTCAAATCTACAAACACCTACTGTGACGTTAAACAAAACAATAATTCATTCACACACTCACTCCTCGTCGCATAAGAGTGAAAGATTTCCGCTGTAACGTAATCGTCGCAAATTGGTGAAAGATTCCCGCAGCGATGTTAAACTTCATATTCACTCACTGTGACGTAAAACAAAAACAATGATTCACTCACTCCTTGTCATGTACGATTGAAAGATATCTGCTGTGACATATTATTAAATCAATAATTTATTTACTCTGGCAAGAAAAAGGTTATGCATGTTCTCATGCCGTTTCGTTTTTTTTTTTTATTCTTCAGCTGGAGATCACGGAGTTCATCCCGACGCTCCTGTACTTTGGCTACACAGGTCTGATCGTGCTCACGTTCTGGGTGTTGACGGGGACTATCGGCTTCTACGCTGCTTACTGGTTCATCCGCAAAATATACGCCGCTATTAAGATCGATTGAGCAAGCTTCATAGCTTAGGGGACGATACGCATTCTGCGCAGGGCTGTATGCACCGATGAATGACAGAAATGCTCAGACGAAGCATCTGGAAAGGGTTGGACCAGATCTTTGTACTTTGGTTTTCCAATTATTTGGGCGTTTTAAAATACCGGCAAGGTGCTTTGGAATGACTGTTGTATTCGGCATGAGTGAGGTATCGTATGGTAGTAGTGGTAATACATCTTAAGCTCGGGCTGTCTTTCGTTATACGCATCAACGCTATTCTGGATAAGGGGAAGTAAATCTTTAAACTGTTCAGATAAACGGATAACATCATGCTAACTACATAGAAGGTGTTTAAAAACAAATTGGCAAACACTTTCGGGACAAGGGTTGTTCAGTTTTGTTGGGAGGAAGTTGTTATCTTCGCAAAAGAAGAATTTCTTTTTTTTTTAGGTGAACAAAAAATATATATAACTAAACTGGTTCCATAAACATTGATAGTTCGTTGTGGAACTACATTAATCCAATGTAGATTATTGTATTTATGTATATATTGCACTTGAACTTTCTAGTAGTTTCAGCTTGAGAAGTTTTTCGCCTGAATACTTGTTCAGGTTTCTTTATGAATTTTGTACTTCTCATGTTTGCCTCACTATATGCTTGTTGCTCGGCAGTCGCAGCTTTAGAATCTCGATGAGATTTCATGTCGAGCAGGCTGTGAATGAGCAAGAAATTGTAATTTATACATATGAATGAGTGTGTTGTTACCATGGAAACCACAGGTCACCTGCATGACCTCACTTTCACTTCACGTAAACTTCAGGTAGTACGGTAATCTGCATTACACAAATGAATATGTCGCTTACTTTTTATTTCTATTCATCAATCCGTTGGAACGTTTTGAATTTAAATTTATGTTCTTAATAAAAATAATAAACGAGTTGAAATAATTTATTTAGGAATGGTTACGCATAAGGGAAGATTTAGATGAATGTATATGATGTAGGGTAGCTGATATATGATTACGTATAATAAGGAGTACACAATATCGGGAGTACTGTCAAACAGGGTTACATATATGATGTAATATCTAGACAGATATGGTGTGATGTTTATGTACGACTACATTTAATGTAGGGCATTGAATTCCATATTCTAGATACGAGTGTTTTAAGAATCGTGAGTACTCGCTCAGTACTGGGTACCATAAGGATGGTATGGTCATGAGAATGTAAACCTAGCATCTTGACCTTCAGCTTGGGTTGTATACTCCCCAGGGAGTTGAGAAAGAATAAAATGAGAGTTCACCTTATCGTTATTATCTGAATAAAGCGTTCTGCAACATGGCGCCACCTCCACAGGAGGGCATAATCTACACGTGATCCTAGCGCGAGTTACCATTTAGTCTGAATAGGAATGGTTTTATCCAGAAGTTATTTGTTTTTCCTGTTAATTTCTTTTTTAATGATATATTTATTATTTATCCATTCTGTTTGAACCTTCTTAGACTATCACTCAAATTAAAGCTTCATATAATCAGTTATCTTATATATATATGTATTTGTTTGTTTGTTGATTTTCGAATTTGTTTAAGAATTCTAAGCGAATACAACTTACACATTCTAAATGCATTTATATTGCAGTTTATTTCCACTGGGTGAATTTTGAATATTTCACAGTTTCTCATATTTAGAAATGTTATTATGGAAAATGTTGTCTTCTACAAGTTGGTTGAAATATTACACTTCACCTCGTAAGCTCCCCCGAATGTATCTGTTTAGTCGTTGGTGGTCTATTCTCAAAATGTTCTTACGATCTTGGCGAACGTGCGTAACATTTTCATAGCCATACTATACAAAGATCATTGTACGATCATAAGAACCTTTTCGAGAATAGGCCTCCAGAACTTTATACTTTAATCTTCTTAATGATTATAATATTATTCAGAAACATAATTACCTTTATTGAAATAGAAAGGTAAGTTTTCCACGGTTTATCGAAATTGTTCATCTTTTTTGCATGGTTATCATGCAATATTTCAGTCAAATTTACAGTGGTTTAAAAAATTCCTAAGAATAATCCATCCCAAATGTATGTCCACCTAGTAATACTAATAGTAATATTGAATCGTTCCAAACATAAATTGTTTGTTAGGAGTTGCCTTACTGACATCAGTATATCAGTTTGATGTCGGTGGCACACGATACATTTCATTAATTGTTGCTTACTTTTTACCTTTGCTGAAACTGAAACTTTCATCTTTGTTGTGCATGAATGTGGTCTTGTGTGTAGATATATATGTGTGTATACATAAATACTGACTATTGTATATAAGTCTTAACATGACTAGTGTACACTAATGTAACTAATGCTGTAAATATTGAACAATTCAGTGTGAGGATATTTATATCTTTGCCAGTGCGTCACCGTGGGAGAAACCGCTGGTAACGAGAGGGAAATAAAAGTGTATTTTCTATGGATCTTTATTTTTGTTGTTGTTTGCTCAAGGTTGGAACGTGGTAACTAGGATGAAAGTAGATCCGGTTTTAACTTTTAACCAATCGGGTTTGAGAAACACAAAAATCAACACTTGATTATCGTATTGTTATTACAGATATCCACCACATACATGGAATAATGACAATTAGACTACGATGGTAGAAGAACATTATCATTACATCCAAAGAAATGGATCTCGAACAAAACAGATTATTTACATAAACAGTAGACCTTGCATATAATGGACTCTCATAAACCGGACAGTCGCCTATGACGTACTCGATCTGGAAGTCCCTGTCCCGTAATTACGGTACCCATGCGTATAACGGACAAAAATAGTCGGTCCCAATTAGTACGTTGTATGCAAGGTCTACTGTATTCAGAAAATATGTATACACTATATCACATATTTACAAATTGCTCCTTAGCAACGTTCATACTTCATATGTGACGTCACGCGTGAACTCGCGCTCCTGAACAGGCCTCTGTTACCTTGGTAGTGCTCCTTTCTAATGTTCTGTCACATGTCCAGTACATGTTCTGTTCTTTAGAATGGAGTGAGCCAGCACAGCACAGAGTAAATTGCCAGTGGCAGCCATGTTGGATTGTGTACTGTGCGGTCTGCACCACCTATTTCGCTGGTACATGTCCCGGACAGAAAGTACACTGCGCGGTGTTACTCCTTTCTAACCGCACATGTCCCAGACAGAAAGTACAGACAGCACAGCTAGAAAGGAGCACTACCATGAACTCTTTTTTTTTCTCACAGTTTCAGAAGACTAGAAATTTGCTTTCTTTAATCCCACTATTCACATGTCAGTCATACATCAATGATGACGTGTTTATGGCGGCAAGAGCCTCGATCGACTTCTTATTGGTACTGCATCGCAACCTTCCATGCTTTACACAGGACATGGGCTCCATGGACGAGATTCAAACTGAAAGCCATTTGAATTGTAGTTGAACGCACGATCCTGTCCACCCCACATCACAACAGAGACTTGGTCATATACGGCCCTTCCAGCTGGTAGCCGATCTTCCTGTAGTAGTTCCTGGTGCCCACTCCTGCAAGGGAGACAACTCCTGACATCACAAAGTTTCAAATACCCAATAAAATTATATTCGTCAATAGAATTAAAAGAAATTTCTAAGTATTTTAATGTGGAAGTGCCAGTACTGTAACTACTATGTGCCGCAGAGACGTTAAACTCCATACTCACTCACTCACTGCGTGTCTGCTAATAGGCAACTATGTGCCTGCACATTTACCAAAGAAACACTTTTGCCATATTCCATATGCAGAACATGATGATACCTGATATATAAGATAATCAAGAGCCGTTTTTGTTTCTTCTCAAAAATACATGTAAAGTCCGTACATACTTGCCATCTCAAACAAAGAACTCACTATGCCAAAGTCTCCGTTATCGGCAATAGTGATGACATCACTACCAATGGTACACATACCTGATATGACGACTATCTTGTTTGAGCCATGTTCCTCTCGAGCTATTCTCTCTGATTCTTCCATTAGAAGCATACCAAAGCCCTGAAAGTACACGTTTACTAATATGAAGTATTCAAAATCTAAACAATTCCAGTCTGGTAGGTAATGGTACAAACCCCTATTTGGTACTGTTACTCAAAATCCTTATTGTAATTCGTTCAAATTTGATACTGTGTGGTTGAGGAAATGTGTGTACCCTACCAATTCCAAATTTACAACCGCCAAATAAAAATTATGTCTATTTCCGCAGATCCACGGAAAATTGCCACACACAGGGGCCAGTTGTTCGAAGCATGGTTAAGCCTTAACGTGCCATTAAAGTAGCTGCCTCCATAGGATATAGTACAGTGCTCCCTCAATATAATTCTGAAGTCGGGGTCCATGACATGCCACCCGCGTTATATCAACGAATATAATTGGAGAATTTATTTTCTTCTTTTTATTGAATATTGTTTTTGTATCTGAATCCGCGGTGCATCGAAGGGCACGTTAACATAACCAGGCTTCGAACAACCGGCGCCAGTGTGGCAGCAGACAAGATTCTTACCTGATGCTGGAACTTGGTCGGGTCTCGGGCGTGTACCGGCACCACGCTTCCGTAGACGTGCAGCTCGCGCACGATGGAGCAGCCGCCGCGCAGTTCTGGGCGGAACGTCTCCTCCGAGCACTTGCGCAGTCTCAGCAGTCCTATGAGGATGTCCTGCTCCGGGTCTTCGTACGACAGGAACGTCTCCCAGCCGCCGTTAGCCACGTAGTCGCGCCGGATCAACTCCGCCTGGGAATCGTGCGACAGCGTGGAGAGATATCAGTTACATGATTTATGAGATTTTATGAGCTGAAAGTATCTCAAGACTAAAATCCTGTACATCCCAATAAAGATACAGTGCTCCCTCGATATAACACTGAAGTTGGGGTCCATGACATGCCATCCGCGTTATATCAACGAATATATTTGGTGAAAAAAATAAAAAATTAATTGGGCTCCACGTATCTGAATCTGCGGTGCATCGAAGGACGTTATATCGAGGGAGCATGTAATTAATACTCCATTCCATGAGGACTACACTGTCATTCAAATGACGGGTAGTCAGGACTATTGTCATTCACATTACTTTAGGCTGTAGTTTGATGAGATCCCACATCAGCAAAGTTACGACAAATCCAAGGATTGATTTCACTGAATTGGTGCTTTACGTCGTAGCGGGAATCTTTCACACCATACGTACGTAACTATATGACCCAGCAACCTGGACTGATGCGAGGCAAATAAACGACGCCAGCGCACACAGTTCTCACCTCGTAGGGTTTGACTTTGTTGTGTATTTCCTGTATGCCCACTTCCCGCGTGCGCACGTCCCGGCATTGTGTCCCGAGGTCCTTCATACGTGCCAGCGCCAGCTCGCGGAGATTCCCGTGCTCCACGCCAGATGTGACCAGCGGCATGGGGATATCCCTGGTGGTGAATAACAACTTTTGACTCCCACCTCCTTTCTAACTGTTCTGTCTGTACTTTCTGTCCGACACATGCACAGTTATGCTGTGCGGTGCTGATCCTTTGTAACTGCGCATGCATCGGACAGAAAGGACAGACAGAACAGCTAGAAAGGAGCAGCCCCCTGTATCGCTAGAAAATTCTGGCCAAGCCACTTACCGTATTTAGGAAGATTTTAATTTTTCTAAAACTGAAACTACTGGTTTTTCTTTTCTTTTTAATTGGAGTTCAGGACCACTTTCAAGATTCATTCACTCATATCATGGCTTGTCAGTTCATGGGAGGAAACCAACAAAATCCATAGTACTGACAGACCAAGGATGATATATGCTTGAAAACTAAAATTCCATAATGTATTCTATGTTGTTGGCATCTTGCCATAAACAACTTTGTAATTGTTATTATTTGTTTGTGATATGTGTGACTATATCTTCCTTCCAAATGTTATTCTGATAAATCGATATAGGTGTTGTCTGACCTTTGCACTCTGTAAACTCTAGTCCAAGGAGGCACCAAAGCTAGGATCCGCGCAACGAGGTCAATCAGTACACTGGGGGGATAACTCTTGTATCGACCCGTTTTCCACAGCTCGTACAAACCTGTTGACAAGGCGCAAAATTAGACGTCGGAATGTCACATTACTCCAAATATTAAATACATAGCGTCAAGATAAAACTTTTAATGTTGATATATATCTTGCTCAATAGTATTCAATAAATTCTACGAACAAAGTAATCCATCTTCATACACGCACCTGTACCACGTATGACTAGAGTTGGGTAGATCTTTAAACCATCCGCTCGAAATGCTGGATTTTCAAAGAATTCCTGAATAAATAAACAAAAAGTTTATTACACGTTTTAGTTGACAACACCTAGCTCATGAATTGTGAGCAGAGAAATTACTTTGAAAAAGTTATTAGTTTCAGCTGATGAAGTAGAAGGAAACGCCTATTCCTTTTCATAAATTTGTAAACAGGAACTCACAATGAACTGGTCCACATCCCTCTCCCAGCCAACATTGGGCAAGTCCGGCATCATGTGAACCACAACTTTAAAACCAGCATCCTTTGACATTTGGAATGACTCGCAAACTGCTCGAACTGTATGACCTCTGTTACCCAAAAGAAATATTGTCAGTCAAAAACGATGAATATTGTGAGTGAATATGGAGTTTAACGTCGCTGCGGGTTCACCCATTTGCGACGATCAAAAACGATGAAAGGTATACTAGTTTCGTATCTATTAGAAATTCTATTCGAAATATTTCATAAATGTGTACAAACAAATATTTTTTTATTCTTTTTGACTGGGGTTTAGAGTCGCTTTCTAGAATCTTTCACTAATATCACAACTTGTCAGTTTAGAGCAGGAGAAAACCTGCAACATCCATAGCACTGAATGTTGCAGTAAACCAGCAAGCACTGGCTGGTACTGACAGACCAAGGATGATATCTGCAGTGCCCCTCTACAGAATATTTATCTTACTGCACTATAATATGTTTACTTTAGCTGTGTTTACAGGAACTTTGTGACTGTGACGCAGTCTGGTCAATATTAATCAAGGGAGATAATCACACACATAAATAGTCTGCCACTCCATATCGAGGAAGACAACTTGAACTGTTATTAATACTAGGGAAACTCATACGGCAGTCGTTTAATGTGGATCAAGGAAGACAACTCTTAGTGACGTTGTATAGCACATCAGGGGAGATAATTTGGAGAAGACGACTTGCCTGTTGGTGTCTCTGGCCACGTCTTCGTACACGCTCTGTACTCCGATCTCCAGTCTGGTACAGCCGTACTTCAGCATGTCGCTGAAAGCATGTCAACCAATGTTGTACACAGGGATTGTAAAATCCAAAGTTATACAAATGGAAATCTCCTTTACAATTTTTAATTTTTAATTTAAAAAAAAAATGTAATTGGGGTTTTAAGTCGCTTTCTATAATCTTTCACTAATATCACGACTTGACAGTTTATGGCAGGAGGAAACCCGCAACATCCGTAGCACTGAATGTTACAATTACACTGACCTCAAATGTTTCTTCAAGCAATAATCCGGCCTGGTTTCAATGGTGATTCCGATACACTTGGTTTTGCTCTTCTCCGAGTACCTGGTTAAAGAACAGCATAATTATGTCATGATTTAACTGCGACATGGGAGATATCGAAATACTGGCAAATAAAATTTTGCATTTTTTTATGCCAACTAATCGGCTAAAAGATGGGACTACACTTTGACGACTTCCCTCTGACATCCATACCATGGAAGGGTCGTGGGTTGGATTGCATACTCCCCATGAAGTTGAGAATGAAAATGATGGCGGATCACACTGGCCACTTTCAAGCATGGACTCGGTGCCATATAAATGTGTACATTATTATTATATTATATTATATTATATTATATTTTATTTTAGTTTTTATTATTATTATTTTCTTCTTTTTTTTTAAATATTTTTTTTTTTTTTTTTTATTTTATTTTTTACATTATTATTATTATTTTCGGTGTTGTATGTATTGGATGGCGCTGGGCCTGCATATTAGAGGATCCACATACTTGACGGCCTCATCCACGGAGCTGCTAGTGTGACCGGACAGCGCGTCGTGGAGGCTGCGAATAAAGTAGTCGCGATAGTCGTCGGCCAGACACATGAACGTGCCACCCATCACGATGAACTCCACCTTCTCTACGCTGTGACCCAGCTGCTTCAACTGCCGACATAAACATGTCATGTCACGTTATCCGTATTGCATCGCTAATTGAATGAAATAATTAACTGTATGCTAGCTAATATACCATGTACTAACATTCATGTGAATACAAAAAAAAATCTAAAAAAATCTAAATAAAATAAAAACCCATACTAATCCAGCATTTGTTCTTTAACTTACTTATTTCAAGTGTCGACATGAACATGTCATATATTTGTCAGCCATATTACATCAACAACTAGTCCCGCATTTGTTCTTTAATTTATTTATTTAAACTTGATACAATGAATGAATTATTGTTTGACGTCACGGCGGGAATTTTTCACCCATAGGTGACGACGAAACATGATACAAACATACAAACATGTCACGAGACACACGCTGGAAATCTGCTGCATCACCTTCGACAAGTGGCTTAGTTCGAAAATATCTGTTCACCAGCAGAGAATGGGTACCCGGCAGGATGAGATTGCAATGTGAATGTTAGCCTTCCAGTGTCGGGAGCACTGTAGCTTGTATTGTATACTTAGGGTTGAAAGCTGAATAGTGACAATGTCAAAATATGAACTGGCCAGCAAAATTAACTATACATGATTCTAGAGATGGATTGTTTACCTGTTCCACGCGATGGCGAGTCTGAAGATAAGGGTTGTACCTTGCTCTGATGGCACGCATTGAAGTTGGCTGAAAATTAAGTATATAAAGCAATAAGAGAAAATAATCACGTATATTTTTACCGTGCGGATATGTCGTACACATTCTAATGGCACTAATAAGATTGATTTGGATTGAATTAATGTTTAACATCGCGGCGGGAATATCTCACCCATAGGCGACAACAGCTAATAAGACAAAGAGGAAGAATTTAGGAGCGTTAGGTATAGTGAGAGAAGAAAATATACCAATCATGTTAACTATAATGAAGTATTTTTTATTTCTTAAGCTCCACACACCTCATAGCCGGTGTATGACTGTGTGGAGTACTCAAAGTCAGAATCCGGGCCGCCAGGACAGTATCTGAAATCACAACAAAGAACAGTTTGGTTTTTACATTTGGGTTTAGAGTCGTTTTCAAGATTCTTTCACTTATATCACAGGTTTATGGAAGGAGGAAACCCACAGCATCCATAGTGATGAATGTTGCAGTAAATCTGTGAGTACCAGCTGGTACTGATAGACCAAGGATCATAAATGTATTTCCATGGTACAGGAACGCATCCTATGATGATCACGTTAGAAAGTGAACTTGATGCCAGGCTCCTGAAACGGAACACGTTAATGTCGCCCCGACACCATTCATGTTAAATATTTAAGACAAAGATAACTGGTGGAATATTCTGAAAAATGTTTTTAAATTAAACTAATTGAGTGAGTGAGTATGGAGTTTAACGTCGCTGCGGGAATCTTTCACCCATTTGCGACGATAAATTAAAATAAATCTGTATTTCTTTACAAATGCTCATATGCTACGAGTGCTGTATACAATGTAGTTTTCAAAGCAGTATGGGGTTTTATACTCACACACAAATATTTCCTGTCATGGCTATGTGCGGACATCGGTGTGGCTTGCACATGACAGCAACAACTGCTATCTGCATTTATAAACAAACATTGCTAATTTCAAAATAGAAACGAAAAATATTTATTAACTTCAATGTATTATAATATGATCTAATAAATTAATAATACACATAAGCTCCCAACTATAGTTTGGCATACCAACTATGCTGGTATTTAGTAAACAAGGGAGATAACTGTAGCTGATCTGTACAGACACTGTGGGCCTACTTCTAGCCGTAATTTCTGTCCGACGCATGCGCAGTTACCA
>JAUTBZ010166473.1:0-10623 GCA_032361785.1 Lepetodrilus galriftensis | reverse complement strand
AATTGCATGTATGTAGCCTACATTTCTGCTTATAATAATATATTATTATTATTTATTAATTATTATTAATTATTATTATTATTATATTGTTATCATTATTATTAGTATTATTATTAATTATTATTATTATTATCATGTCCCTCATCATCGAATCGATTGTATGCCAAATAATCACAAAACAACACTGACGGAGAAAAATGTTCTTCGGTTGTCTATGTGAAATTATATCCAATCTCATTACAATCAGATCCCAAACTGACGCAGAGATGTTCAGATACTGTCAAAGTTTCGCAATAGAATGTCAAAATGTTTAAGGAGCGAAACGAGATCTGATTTTAATTAGTTTGTCATCCTGTTATTTGCAGGTTTATTCTATTCGTTTAACTTATTATTATAAAAATTATATGAAACGTGATTTTTATCAGAATTCTTACAAATAAAGAGTACATAAAGCCCAAAGGAAAACTAGCTTGTATTTTGTATTTGTTTATTATTTGTTTGTGTATGTGTGTGTGTGTGTGTGTCTCTGTGTGTGTGTATATGTGTGTGTGTGTGTGTGTGTGTGTGTGTATATCTGTGTGTGTGTGTGGGTGTATGTGTGTGTCTGTGTGTGTGTCTGTGTGTGTGTGTGTGTGTGTGTGTGTGTGTGTGTGTGTGTGTGTGTGTGTCTGTCTGTGTGTATGTCTGTGTGTTAGAAGTGGACATAAAATGTTCAGATCTAAGGCATTCACAAAGAAAATACACTTTTCTGCCATATATTTAACTTTTTAATAAATATCATTGTAAACTTTACTGTAAAAGGCATCCATGTACTTCCGCTTATGAAGATGCAGGCAAACATAGGGTCATGAAACTTTCCATGGCTGTTATCTCGGTAAATAATTTATGGAATTAAAAACAAAATAACGCTAGCATTTGTTATTTTGTATTTTTAAAAAATATATATATAAAATTCAGAATATTTGCATCATTAACAAACATAATTGTCTATAAACTATCGCCAAATGCCATGAAAAATGCACACTAGGCCCAGATTTCTCAAAACAAACTTGAGCTTGAGATATATTTTTCTCAGCTGAGATTTCTCCCATTGACTCAGCGTTACAGCACTGAGTCAGACAGGCAGAAAGACAGACTGACAAGATTCTTCTCAGATTGCAAACAATTCCAATGCTAATTTTATTAGTTTCAGTTTTCAGTTTATATGTGCACGTCTAAAAACAACTGAAATGGAATAATCATATCATAAACTTTTATTGATGCTGTTATACATCATAAGTCAACAAAAACAAAATAATAAGTCACATTAATGAGCCAGCTCATGCCAGCTATCACAGTATGTAAAATATCACATATGTTTAGGTACTGTATAACCCTCATGCTGCTAGTTTGATCACAATTAGTGCTATATATTTTCACATGCAAACAGGTGGTTAAACTGAGGTGCATTCAGGCTGCACTACTTTTCACTACATTGTTCTATGAGCAAACTGATTTCCTGCTATTTTCTCCTACAGTTCAGCCAGCCACTACTTTGAAGAAAAGTAGTTTTGGATTGATTGAATTAATGCTTTACGTTGCTCACAGGAAAAGTAGTGTAGTGTAGTGAAATGTAGTGCAGCTTGAACGCACCCCTCATACAGCAACAAGACTGATACATATGTACAGTACCATGGGTGGGAACTGTATATGTATAAAGATTACTAGTATGTGTCTGAATTCCACCCATGTGATTTATCAGGCCACAGGTGAAATTGAAATACACTGTACTCGCAACAAATGCCATGTTCATTATATCACAGATACTTGGTTTAGTCTAGATTTTTTCTACTGGTGGATTGTCGTATTATTTCTACCAATGGATTGCCACATTCGTTCTACCAATGGATTTCCACATCCTTTCTACTTGTGGATTGCCACATTCTTTCTTCACATGGATTGCCACATTCTTTCTACTGGTGGATTGCCACATACTTTCTACTGGTGGATTGCCACATTCTTTCTACTGGTGGATTGCCACAGTACTTCCACTGTTGCTGGTGGAGTGGCATATTCTCTCTACCAGTGGATTTTTTCTACTGCTGCCAGATTATTTCTATAATCCTCCAAATTCTTTCTACTGGTAGATTGCCATATTATTTCCATCTGTGGATTGCCACATTCATACGGGTGGATTGCCACATTCTTTCTACTGGTGGATTGCCACATTCTTTCTACTGGTGGATTGCCACATTCTTTATTTTGGCAAATGTCCACATTTGTACAGGTGGACTGCCATATTCTTTCTACTTGTGGATTGCCACAGTATTTCTACTGTTGCTGGTGGAGTGGCATATTCTCTCTACCAGTGGATTTGTTCTACTGCTGCCAGATTTCTTCTATAATCCTCCAAATTCTTTCTACTGGTGGATTGCCAGATGTTTTGATAGCTTCCACAAGTTTGGTCTCTTCCTCTTCTGAAAACAAAACGTTATGCAAATTATTATCATATTTTTTCTTCCAAAATATGGTCTATCCTTTTTTGTTGTTGCTAGGCATGTACATCTAAGTATTCATTCACTATCAAAAGAATACTATGAGAGAACTGTATGAATATCTTGAAAATATGTTTACCACCTAGACTGACCTTCTTAGTCCATCTTCCGATTGCAAGGGTGTCATTGAGAGTACTGAGTGGCAAGACTGGTCTAGACTACCCAGACAAACATGAGGAGGAACCTTGCCCTGGGTCCCATTCCACAGAACAATTGTAGCGCGACAAAAGTTGTAATTCTATGTTAACGTATGGGACTTCCAACTTTAGTAGCGCTACTATCATTCTGTGGAACAGGGTCCTGGAGACTGACCTGAGGAGGGACCTTATCCTGGAGGTGCTGTAGACCTAGGAGGGGCATGATGGAGGGGCGTCCGTGGGCACACTGGAAGGGCAGGTGACACTCGGACAGAGACTCTATCAGCTCCTGACACTGCTCAACAGAAAGTCCATCTCCGAACTTCACGGCTCCTGCAATAACACATCTGCGTGAATCTCATGGAGTTTTAGAATGTCAAATGTTAATAAAATTTCACTTTTATCTTTTAGGCTCTAAAATTTGGTAATTTCCATAATAATAATTATTATGCGCATGTCTACATTGCACCCAAAAGCGTGCTCATCGTGCTACATTATTACCCAAGTCAATGAATCAGTGCACTCATTTTCCTTCTCAACTTCCTGGGGAGTGTCCTCACCGTGACAAGCCACAGAACACAACACTTTATGCAGGGTCAGAGGAAGTCTGTGTCGAGCGCCTCCGGTGTTCACCAGTGTCTGCAACAACATAAGTACCGTAATTACTCGAATTATTCGAACCCTCTAATAGTTGCTCTAATTAATTGCTGAAAATAAACTTTGAGCTAAGAGCATGTTGCTCTAATTAATTGCTCTAATTAGTTGCTGAAAATAAACTTTGAGCTAAGAGCATGAACTCGTACTCAACAGGGCTCAATTTACAGTGTGACTTAATTTTGCCTTTGGCGACCAATATTTCACCTATTTTCAGTATTTTGGGTTTTGCAGGAGCCAAGAGGCTCCTTAATTGTTAAACTATGAGGCCTGCTCAAGAAAAGGTTTTGGGGTCAGGTCACGCACCTCCAGATGTTCCTTGATGAGGGCCTCTACGACGTCCATGGATTCCCAGGTCTTGCGGCCTCCATGGGCCTCCACCAGACAGGCAGGGACAGTGTGGATGTTGAGCGAGTCTCGGGACGATCCGCTGATGGTGAACGTGACGCCTGGAAAGAACTCTGCATTACTGATAGTCTACTTCTGCATGGAAATGATTGCAGTACAATGAGATTTGGGCAAAGGTGGAGATCAGAGCCCGCCTCACGTTTATTACTAAATTTGGCTAAATTATCAATTCGTAACTTAATACACATTTATAGGTGTTCTAACCATCATAGCCCTAGCACCGAACAGCGATGATCTACCACTTACCTATTCGCTTAAATTCATCCCGGAACGATCTAATGAGACGGACCTCCTTTTCTGTGAATGTCAAGGTTTTAGGGGGATGCAACTGGCTTTCTCTAATGGAACAGTCTGTGACGTCGTCCTTGTCAACATAGATATCTAAAAGATGAAGATATATTAATAATAATAATAAGTTATAATAGCTGTAATTACAAATTACTACTACTATTAGTGGAGGCACATGGTCCCATGCATTACACGGCTGACCGCTCAGGTTAAAGTGAAGCACATTCGAGCTCGGCTGGTTCGTGGATGGGTGACAGAGAACCTGATCGTATCTAGGACTCATTCCTGTCCCACACTGCATGTATCACAGGCTCAAAAGCTTATGGTGTCACCTTAGGCAAGTGATTTAGTTCAAAATGGTGAGAATGTGTACCCGAAATAATGAGATGGACATATGAATGATAACCAAGTAGCGCCTTGAATGGCAGCTTCGCTTGTACAGTCCCCAGGGAGTTGAGAAGGAAGTGAGTGATCCACTGACCGGGGTAATTATAATAATATAGTGCCATGGTAATGGCTTCACGAGTGTATTTGGCGCAATATAAATGTTCACATTATTATTATTATTTACTACTACTACAAATAAGTGGACATTACTATTATTATTACTGTGGATGTTTTAGTTTTATTGTTATAGTAAATTTGTTGTTGTTACCTTCTGTCAACTGTTCCAATCTCACTCTCTCGTGTACGGCATGCTGGTCGAACAATACGATCATGTCAGGGGCTGAAATATATTACGACAATACATACACAACTACAAATCCAGGGAAGGGTAGTAGAACACTGGGGCAGAATCATATAAACATCTTAGTTTTTTAATTGACGTAAGTCAGCAACAAAAACCTTAATTATCAACCTATTTTGATCAAATTTTCTGTATTTGGCTTCGTCAAACTTTATCAGATCTATTTCTAAAACTTCAGACTAATCCAATAAAGAAAACTGAGTCAAAATGTGTCGCAAAGTTAGTGTTTTGCCGACTTTAAGTCTTAAGCTGTGTATAGGATGCCGCACCAGGGCTGGTATTCATAAAGGGGCTAAGTCAGTTTTTGCTATATATTTGGTCATCAAAAACTGACTTGAGCCCCTTTATGAATACCGGCCCTGATCTACAATTTATTCCAGCGTCAACATAAATCGTTTCTATTTCAACATTATATTAATTAAAACAACATCCTGTATACCGATACTAAAGCATATGTGAATGATAATATGCGTCAATGTGTTATATTCCTAGGTATCGTGGATGGTGGTGTGGCCAACTGGGGACTCTATGTTATTCCCAAATGCACTGCTTCGTGTGGCACGGCAGAAACGAGAGTGATAACGCGATACCGCACATGTACGAAACCACCACCCTCTAATGGCGGCCAGCGCTGCGGGGACACACTACAGGAGTCAGCAACGGTCAATTGTGGACTAGATCCGTGTCCGAGTAAGCATCATGAAACAAGCTACCAGATATGGCCTACCAGTTTGTTTGGATGTTGGATAAAGAAAACATTTTTTAATATATAGCAGAACAGAAAATAATTTTATTCTCATGAAGTCACACAATCATGTGACATGGAGAAATACATTAGAATACAGGAAAAACATATATACAATTACTAAAAATCAAGGGAGCATATCCATGTTTAATAAAAGTTGCTGTTTTAACAATCAGCGGTAGATATTTAGTTGACATTAATGAAACAGATGTATCGATTGATGGGTATTTACAGTAATAATGTGGTAGATATAAGTTTCCTAATTCTGTAAAGATGGACAGCATACAAATTGCACATTCTATTAGCTCTATCTATATTATGCTATCTGCCATTTATACATAATTCTTAAATCTTTTGGAAACAATACAGTATAATATTCAATTAGTAACACGTGTTTACATAATTTGTAATAGTTTCCTTTTGACGAGTCCCGACATTTTGGATCGCCAGGTTTAAATTGATCCATTAAGTCTCTGTAATTTACATTTTATCCAGGTTACACTTGGGGATAATTGTTGGTCCCACATTCATATAAATACTGATTTTATAGACTCAATTAAAACAAATTTAACATCACCATCTAATTGTAATTTGTACATGATAGCTGATACCTTATTGTAATTCTTTGGCAGTATTAGGTTTGCCCCAAAACAAACAATTATAATATTAATATTGATATACAAAGGGTGTCTGCCTAGTTCACCATACACGAAAAAGTCAGGGGTGGATAACTTTAGTCCCAGTATATGTTTACAGAATTTTAGATGCATTCGTTCTATTAGAACTGAGCTCTAAAAACCCCAAACTTCAGAGCCATATAATAGTATTGGTTTAACAAGTTGATCAAACAGTTTTAGTTTACAGTCCATAGGAAGTCCAGGCAATCGGCATTTTCTAAATATGGAAAACATGGCTCTTGAAGCTTGTGGACATAGACGTTTTTGAGCTTTAAGGAATCTACCCGTATTTGTAAACAGAATACCAAGATATACATATTCCTTTGTTCTATTCTATTACATTTCCAAATAAAGTAAAGTTATGTAACTTGTTAACATGCCGTTTAGAAAAGATAATTACTTTAGTCTTAGAAAACACATTTAGAGCATTTTGAAGGTTGTTTTCACTTTCAGCCAGTAAAATAGTATCGTCTTCATATAAAAGTACAAATCATTTTAGAAACATATCCAACTTGGTTTCAGCAATGTTTCTGAGATAGCTCAGGTCATCACAGTTGTTTTCAAGTATTGTTGCAGGTAGTTGATATACAAGGCAAACAGGAAAGGAGAGAGGTCCTAACTCCTATATTGCACAGGAAGCATTCTGTAACATCACCACCATGGCTAACATATGATTTGATGCCATTATACAGATTGCGAATAAGTTTAAAACATTTTCCACCAATAGTGTTGACATAGCAGTTGATATTAAGGATAACAGCAGGTAATAGAGTAACCAGTAAGCCTATTGCCGGGTAACTCATAGATGTACCGTAGAAGCTTACCTTTTCTGAAATATTTCACCTAATATATTAACATTCAACCTTGTTTACTTCAGTTGATGGTGGAGTTAATGTATGGGGACAGTGGAACAGCAACACCGTTCCATGCTTCTTCTCGTGTGGCGTCAGTGTAGATAAAGTTGTAACAAGAGTCCGGGCATGTGATAAGCCACCTCCGACGAATAACGGGAAACCATGTACGGAGGCACTGGTAGAGACTAAGAAAGTGAATTGCAAACTGCCAGAGTGTCCACGTAAGTAGAATACAAAACGCTTTGCATTACGATAAATGCATAGAGACGGAACCCAGTATTCTAAAAGTAGACGTCAAGTTAAATGGACACAATCACAAAGGTTGATCATAACTAGGCCGAGAAGCTCTGACAGGCTTATCACAGCTGTGATATGACGGTCAGAGCTTATTGTTTGTATTACACTACCGGTAAAAGATCACCATGTCATACAACTGTTCTGAATGATCTAACTAGTGTAATACCACTTTTTCGCCATACAAATAATTATATCAACGCGAGTCGTGAAAGTTATTAAATCCTCGGCAAAGCCTGGATTTAATAACTTCCATCGACGAGTGTTAATATATATTTGATATTCCAAGATACGAGGGTGAGATTCTATTTATCACCCAATATCATTTTAAGTCATGTAAGATGTATACAGTGGTCTCCTTTATATAGCTATGCTCAATGTTATAATGCAAAAGTAATTTATTCACTATTATTGTATGTATATAATCGTCTCTCATAACCTTTACATGAGTGGCAATGCACTTGATTTTATAGATGATTTTATTTATGCATATTATGTTAACATGTACACTGGTGAGACGTACATAAACTATTATCTCTCTGTCTGTCTGTCTAAAGATGTTACAGTGAATCTGCTGTGCATTTGTACTGTGACATCATAGCAATGCTATGATGTCACAATGGTAGCGCTGATATAACAATGGTAGAACAATCAAAAGCGATATCTACAGTATTGATATCACAATAGTAGAACAACGGTAGAAAAATCAAATAAAGCACAAATTTGGGTCAAGCAATATATCCTAGTAGATATCGTTTGATCTTCTACACGCGTTATCTCATGTGGAAACCAGCATTGCCTTTTACTAGTTTAGCCGTTGTGTTTACTACTTTCAGGATGTAAATAGCGCACATCGTCAATAATATGCATTGTCTTTAATGTGTATTTTTTTTAGTATGAGAGATAGAGAGAGGGAGGGAAGGAAAGAGCTACCAACATACGGTATTTGCCATATTATGAACATCTATGTTGAACATGATGTTTATTTACAGGCCGTATCAATGGCGGTGTTGGCGAATGGGGACAATGGAATACAGCTTTCGTGGCATGTCCTGTAAGCTGTGGTTCAGGCGCAAGAAAGCTGATTCAGAGAGCAAGATTGTGTAACAACCCTACGCCCTCAAATGGAGGCCGAGAGTGTCTCGACGCCCTCCAGCAGAATAGAACAGTGAATTGCCGCCTCGACGACTGTCCAAGTATGTTTGTTGGAAAGCATACGAGTCAGACACTATAATAAACTATTGTATTACTATTATTATTATTATTGTTATTGCTATTATTATTATTATTATTAAATTAAAACATTTAAATACCATCAAACAACGACAAAGGTCATAAGCACTTGAATAAACGAGAGCCTGAAGTGGTAAATATCAAGAAAGTATCGGTAACTCTACTTTGTTAATATCCGTATTAATCTTACTAATTATAAGAACGTACAGTTTGTCTATATATATATATACAAACTGTGAGAGGGAGGGAAGGATATAACAATGCTATGATGTCACAACGGTAGCGCTGATATAACAATGGTAGAACAATCAAATGGTAGAACAGTATTTTCTTTGTTGCGACTTGCATAGTGCTCTACCTGTTATAGAGAGCCAGTATAACTATACATACCGTTACACCTTAATATTACAACCCACCCCCACCCCCCCAAATAAACTTTAAGTTATATATATATATAATGAATGAATGATTGAATGCAGAGTATATACACTTACGAACAGATAATTTATGACATTTTCCTTCTGCTATATTTAGTTGATGGACACTGGGCGGAATGGGGAGCGTGGAACACAGCAAGTATAAGATGCCCTCTGACTTGTGGCCTGTCTGTAAACAAGACCGTGGAGAGAGTAAGGAGATGTAATAACCCAAGCCCAAGCAATGACGGACTTGATTGTGTTGGTTCGAATTTTGATAACAAAGTCGTCTCATGCAACACACCAGCGTGTCCCGGTAAGTGTGATTGTCTGTTCTGTTTACCATTTCTACTGTTAATTTATTGTACAAAAGTTATTATCAAACTAATCTTGAAATAATATAGCACATCATATCATGTTATATTAAAATATAGTCATTTCCCCTCTATGAACATTGGCTTTAGGTGAACAATTAGTTGTTACATATAGGACCGGTCGTTGTTAATATTTTGATAAGTATTGAGTACTAGAGACTAAGTACATCAGTAAACAACAACTCTGGGGTGGATAAATCAAGCGTAATTAGTCTCAGATCGAAATTCGTTTGTCCATTATACAGGTAAATCAACTGTGATATTATGCCTTTAAGGATACCATACTTCATAAAGATTGGTCAACTAGTTAAAAGGTTATTGCTACTTGTGAAAAAGCCCTAGTCATTATGCATTTTCAAAATATTGTCACCACCTCGTGTTATGCTGATAAAAAAGTGATTACAATAGAGGTAAAACGCATTATTTTCACACTGATTTATCTCACAGATAGTTAATATTAATGGTTTATATATAAAACATACATTTGTATGTATTTTTATAAACTAGTTATCAACTATATTCTACCTAAGAAAGCGTCACAGAAAAGCTGTAGTGTCCGTAACCACCTATTAATTGTTTTCTCAATAGAATGAATCCAACACCTATTTGCAGTTCAAAAGACATTTTGTGACTAAAACGTCACATCATGTTTAATTGAAGAAAACACATTAATTTATTTTTAATATTCCAGGTTGAAGTCGTTGTTTAGTGTCCGTAACTGTAGTGTCCGTAACCTTTCAAATATATATCTGACACAATTGTAAACATTATGTTATTATGTATGCCCATAGTTAAGATATTGAATTTTCCCAGTGTACAATTGGCAAATATTGATATAAATGTCGTTAATAATGATATGGTTTGGTAAAAAATAGCAATTTGCTATCCATAAAGTCACTTATTAAAATAACACAATTTTGAAATACTTTTACTACTAATTTTTGTTGTCTATACGAGTCATTACTGTGCCACACATTACTATTAAATAATCAGTAACATCATGTGAAATCACTTTAAAGACATACAATCAGAACTCCTATGTAATTATAAGTGCTGAACCATTTCAATCATCTAGCATTTACTAAATCAGCATCTGGTAAACAAATATTGTAATGCTAATTTAGTCCATTTACCTATATCTTTGGTTTCTAATGTAATTGTAATGTCAGTAACTTCAACATGAACATACCGACTCCGTGGTGTAAAGCTTTGAGCGCCCGCCCGGAGTGCGGAAGGTCGATGGGTCAAACCACGATCGCGT
>JAUTBZ010166462.1:0-10624 GCA_032361785.1 Lepetodrilus galriftensis | reverse complement strand
GTCCCACTCTGATATAGCTCTTTATTAAGAGAGGAAATATGCAAAAGTGATGACTGGATAAGTTACGAAAAGAAATAAATGGTACAGACAGCTCATCCTATAAATATAGCATCAGAAAGGTAACTTTTCCGAACATTGATGCCAGACTCGTGCAACATGATTTGAACCTGGGGCTTTTGCCTCTGAAGTCCAAACGTTCTTCTATTGCTCTATAACCCAACCCTTGTAGGGTTGTGTTCACGAAAACCTGTGATAACTGACCTGTACTCCATCAGTATATCTACACAGAACAGACAGCTCACTACATCCTATTACGATTATTTTGACGGCTGAACATCGTACCTTGAGCATATTGTAACTGTTGAAGATTCCTCCAACACTGTCTTTATGATCTCGGATTGTACTCTGCATCTGGAACATAAAACCATCAAAGTGAGTGAGTTATTATTTTATTTTATGACGATAAAAACAGAAAAACAATTAAGTTCAGTCGTAATAGATTTAGACACATTTAATAGGCAGCTAGTCATTTTACTTCCGCAGTTTCGTTATGAATGACAAGTGATTAGGGAGTTTTAACGTCACTGCGGAAATCTTTTACCCATTTGCAACGAGATATTCTCACGCTACGAAGTGAACCAAGTTTTTCACACACCTGTTCTTCCACTGAGATGTATTCCGGGTCGTCTGGCGTCAGATCGATGAGAACTGTCCCGGAACTAGACACCCCGGCCAGTATAGCTGTCCCTATGACAAGAAAACTAAAATTGTGACATCCAAGAAAAAATGTAACCAATTTCAAAGGTGAGTACTATTCCTCGCGACTTTTGAATTTGCCATCACAATACACAATGTGTGCATATTTATACTGCACCAAGTGCATACTTGAAAGCTTGCTCATAGCGCTACATTATCACCCAAATCAATGTGCAGGGAGAGGGTTAAAGAAGCTTTATGTAACGTTGGATAATTTCAAGACAAGACGGGCAACAATTCCATGGCAACACGCACCTTTGGACGAGATCAGCTTCTCCACTCCTTTGAGTATCTTGTGTCGGTGTCCGTACGCGTTGATGCCGATGTCCTTGAGCTCCTCGTGGCCCATCTCCACCAGAATGTCCATGGAGATCTGTTCCTTCTCGAAGATGTCTCGGAGCTGCTCCAGCCCCACAGACCCCAGGAAGGCCATCACGCTGACGGCCTCGATACTGCGCTCGCCCTCGCCCATGGACCGCTCCATGTTGCAGCCGTCCCCTGCCTGGGGGCTGCCTCCTGCCGCCCCTCCGCCGAAACCCTCTGAACTGCTGTTCAGGACGCTGCTGTGAAACGGAAAATAATAATATTGAAAATTGTGTTCTAGTTATGATTTGGAGTTTTATAGTAAATTTGAAATATGCATTAGTATGTTGCTGTGAAACATAAAAATTAATTAAAAATACAGTGCTGTGTTCAGGATACAATCCATTTCTCTACGTTACACTACGCTACACTTCTACAATGTAGTGGTTGGCTGAACGATTTAATAGCAAAATAGCAGGAAATCAGTTTACGAATGCGTCCAGTCCATTCCCTGTTTGCTTTGGGTTTTCCTACTATTTGCTACCAAACACTACGGGCTCAAAAGCCGAAGTAAAAAGTAGTGCTATGTAGTACTACCATGTGTTGGCTGAACAACTACTGTAGCGCCATGTAGCATTGTAGAATTGAACACTGCCCAGGCATCATATTATGATCGCATCAGAAAGCCAACTACCGCAAACATAGATGCAGGGCTCCTAGGACGGGATTAGAACCATTACGCTACCACCCACCCCGCTGTGAATGGTGGACTTACTTGCTGGACGAGGAGCTACTGCTAGTGAGATTACTGGTGACCTGTGACTTGGGCATGCTGGGTGGCATGGATGCCGGGGGCATGGCGTCTTGTAGAAGTGCTCGCACATCGTCGGCCTGGAGACAATGCCATTGTATTAGTTCTCTATTACATGTTCATTTCAAAACGAGAAAGTGGTTCGCATTCAATATTATTGCAAACATTATGTATGTGTATGAAATCTGTATTTTGAAATATTTATAAATATTATTGCAAATATTATGTGTATGAAATCTGTCTTTTCATCATTTCTTGATTTGAGGGAATATTGGACTAAAATATCTTGCACATGAAAATAAATTTATGAGGTTAAAATTTGATTGATTGATTGAATTTTTGCTTTACATAATAGCGGCAATTGTTCACTCGTAGGCGACGACTATGAGGTTAAATTTTTTATATTCGTACAAGTCTATATCCACGTAGAAATATTTCGAATTTGAAGGGGTAAAATTACAAGATGCTTGTTGATTGTTCTCTATACCAAGTACAATCGTGATTAATGTAAGCTAACACACTGTAGACTCTTATGTCCACTCACCTGTGCCAGATCCAATGGCGATTGTCCTTCCTGGTTCTTCATTGTTGGATCAGCTTCATGGGCAAGCTGAAGAAAACATGGTTAGAGAAACACATTAGTTCCTTGACTAGAAATAGTAATTGAATTATATACCCGATACTTTGTCTTAAACAAACTGTAAATCTAGCCATATTGAGAATGAATAGTCCAAGGGAGACAACTTATCTGAATACATAAATTATCTCCCTTTAGAAATGTTTATCATTTCTTCATTTCTGGAATAGATTTTGATATAAAATATGATATTTGTAATATAGAAAAGTGTAATATAACATCTATAATTATACAGAGAAAAGTGCAATCACATGTCTATAATAATAAAAAAGATATTCTGATGAATACATTTCAAATTGAGAATGTAAACTTACGAGAAGAGAGCAAAGCTGGGTCCGGCCTTTCTGTGCCGCCTCATGAAGCGGAGTGAATCCCCATCTGTCTTGAGCGTTCACGCACGTGTTGAACTTGATCAGAAGAGCTGCTATCTCCACATGCTGAAATCAAACAAACAAATAAAAATGGAACCAATACAAATAAACGTTCCTTCAAACAAAAATAGTAGAGTTCTACTTTCTATAGCCGACTTTCGCCATAATAGGGACGATAATGGGAAATTGTGTTTACAGCGGAAACGGCTGGAATTCATGGACAATAACCATACTGTCTGATTTAAGAGAACAACCACATTTTTTAAATATGTAGAGCCTCAAATGATGATGAACGAGAAGAACATTGTAATCTAAGACTTGCATATAAATACTTCATAACATGTCAAACTTTGAAGTGAATGCATGCTATCAAAACGTCTGTACACAGCGATAATCTCCTGCTTTCACCCATACATGCTTATTATCTCTAATAATCTCCTGCTTTTTATTTATTTTTATTGGGGTTTAGAGGTGCTTTCTAGAATCTTTTACTAATATCACGACTTGTCTCCTGGTTATTGTGAGCAGATAGCAAGTGTATGTATATATTTGTATCTTCGGAGTAATCTGCTCACCCCGTATGAGGACGCGTTGTGTAAAGGAATGAGGCCGCCCTTGTCCTGGGCGTTAACGTCCGCGCCATTCTCCAGCAAGAACTCTGCAACCTCAACGTTGTTGTAACCAGCTGTTGACAGAAAACATTAACATACAGGTAGGAACAATCTGAAACTGGCAGCATTTTTTAGCATGCTTTTTAGCTTGGACATGACACATTATAAATAAACATTATTATCTCTAAAATAAATGGAAGGCATAATTTAAAAAAACTACGGTATATTGAATTGGGGTTTAGAGCCGATTTCAAGATTATTTCACTTATATCATAGCTCGTCAGTTTTGGACAGAAAAAAACTCGCAACATCTGTAGTGCTAAATGTTGCAGTAAACCTGCGTGTACCGGATGTTTTTTATTTTATTTTTGTTTGTTTTTAAATTGGGGTTTAGAGTCGCTTTCTAGATTCTTTCACTAACATCATGACTTGTCAGTTTACGTCAGGAGGAAACCTGCAACATCTGTAGCACTGAATGTTGCAGTAAACCTGCGAGCACCGGCTAGTACCGACCGATCAAGGATGATTAACAGCATTGCCACTTTACAGACAGCACATCCTATCTTTCGTGAATATTGACGCCGGGCTCCAAGGACACGATTCAAGGCTTCAGTAAGTGAGTGAATTATTGTTTTACGTCACAGCGGGAATCTTCCACCTATACGTGACGTGACGTGACGACTCGAAGCGCGAGTACTGACCTGCCAAGTGTAGCGGCGTAGAGTTCCTGCCCTGTGTGTCTCTACAGTTGATGTTCTCCTGCGAGGCCAGCTTCTGGACACGTGCCAGGTTGCCTTTCTTAGCCGCTTCCAACAAAGCAGCATCACCTGGAATAATCCAACAAATACACGTCACTTTGGTTCAAATATTGATTGAATTAGTGCTTTGTCTCAGTGGGAGTATTTCACCCATACACGATGAGGGTTCAAATAAACACAACAATGTAAACCAACCGAGGAGTTGTATTTCTCCTGAACATTTCCAAAAATACAAAATATTGGTACCAAATAAAGTACATTTCTTTTCCATAGATTATCTCCCCTTTGACCATAGAGATATAGGCACTTCTGTACGAAACCTCGTAACTATAAAGTAACCTTATCTCTAAACCTTATTCATAGACTACACCATCGCTAAGGTTGGCAGTCCAGTTGCCTTAGAGTTTCACCATATCATACTAGTGCCTGGGGCTGTGTTCAGTCTTCACTACATTTGACTACATTTTGTACATTACACCCAAGGCTGCTTTCAGGCTTCACTACATTTGATTACATTTCATACACTACAGGCCTGCTCCTTTCAGCTGTAACGTCCGTTCTTTCTGTCCGACGCGTGCGCAGTTGCCAAGGATCAACACCGCACAGTGTAACTGCGCATGCGTCCGACAGAAAGAACAGACATTACAGCTAGAAAGGAGAAGGCCCTACGATTAAAATATCATTCAGATTATCATTTCTCAAAGCTGTCGTACACAATCCCCATGTATTAGAGATGGCTAAGAGATTCCTTATGGTTTTGTAGTAGATGTGAGAGCTTTGAGAAACTATACACAGATTCGTCCAAAGACCAGCGTACTACACACCTCTAAGTAGATCTGCCACATCTTGGTCCCCTTCTTTAACCAGATCTAGCGGAGTGTGGCCGTCACGGTTCTTCTTGTTAGCATCTGCACCATGCTGTAATATAGAAACATTACAAACATATTACACTGTTCAACCTCCAGGTATGGTAACAGACAACTGTGACTCCATCGGATAACAAACCCCGGATTGTAGGCCTAGAGAATATAAATCAGTGGATTTCCACGGATCTGCAGAGTGAGTGAGTGAGTGAATTATTGCTTTACATCACAGCGGGAATCTTCCACCTGTAAGTGATGAATATGCCATGTCTGAACCTCATAGGAATACAGTTCTCCTGACATTTTGGAATAGTTTCTGAGATTACGATGTAAAATATACAAATTTCCTTCTGGCATTTTTAGAATGTTCTGCGAGATCACAAATATTAAAATATACATGAAATAGTATTCGTCCAACTGAGATCAGCTCACCTTCAGAAGCAATTTGCAGATTTCAAACTTTCCTTTTGACGCTGCTTCGTGGAGTGGAGTAAACTTCCATAGATCCGCAACATTTACGCAAGCTCCGTGCTGAAAGCCAAACACAAGACATTGTAGTTTAACCATCTACCTGTTGGATTATGCACAGACACTGCCCAATAATGTAGCACCATGTGTACGACATTGAATGGGCGCATTATAAATATGCATTATTATTATTATTGTTATAGGGCATTTCTGGTTGCCTCCAGCATGGAGGAAGGTTAAATGAACTGGTTCTCAAGCAAATTATTCCCAAAATGGCCCGCTATTCTATTTTTCTTTTCAATTTAGATTTGTTTTCTTCTATATTACATTTTATTTTATTTTTGAAAAGATGAATGAAATCTCTAAAAAAAAGGAAATAAAAGCACTCTACCCTTACATGACAATTTAACGCAAAGCAATAAACATTGTCCCAAACAGTAATGTTTAATAATCAAAGCTTTTAAAATACAGGAATAATTGAATTATTGCTTAGCATCTCTTGCAACTATTTTTCAGCTATCTCCGAGTCTAACAAATCAAATGATCTAACCTTGATAAGTAGTTCAGTGACTTCGAAGTGTCCGTAAGAGCACGCGTTGTGTAGCGGCACCAGTCCACCCTTGTCTTTAGCATGGACGTCGGCGCCCTGCTGTAGCAGGTAATCTACGACGCTGACGCGGTTGTAGCCCGCGGCGAAGTGCAGAGGCGTCGAGTGACGACCGTCTACGTCCCTGCAGTTGACTGCGTGTGGGTTGGTGGCCACAAGTTTCTGAAATCATCAAAGATGTATTCATATATAATTTTAAATTATTAAAAAAAAAAATTCAGTTGATGAACGATATATAATTCAATGGCGGTTAAAGATGAGAATTGTAAATTAAATAATAAACATGCAAAAATAAAAATGTGATTTTTTATTTAATTGTCGGTCCTCAAGATTATTTCTAACAGAAAAGTAAACTTCAAAGACAGACATTGATTTCAGGGCAGGATTTGAACTAGGGACAAACCATTTCCACTGCACTACCACATGCCCTCTGCTCCAGCATATCGGCCTGTTCTGCTTACTATCGGTCATATTTATGCCAGTATTTAAATAGAGAATGGACATACCTTGACGATTTCCATGTCTCCAGCCTTGGCGGCTTCCAACAGTTGATAGTCGATGTCCGTGCCACCCACAGGCGGATCTTCTGCACACAAAAAAAGGAATTGAAAATTTAGTCAACAATGGAATTGATTGAATTAGTCATGACAAAAATCTCAGTATAAAGACAAATGATTATCGCAACATTGATTTTTTATATATTTTTTAAAATTAGTGTTTAGAGTCTCTTTCAAGATTCTTTCACTTATATCACGTCTTTTCAGTTTAAGACAGGAGGAAACCCGCATCATCCGTAGCACTGAATGTTGCACTAAACCTGTGAGTACCAGCTGGTACTGACAAACCAAGGATGATATCTGCATTGCCACTATACAGATAACGCATCTTATCAATATCGCACCATAAATTCAACTTTCGCGAGCATTGATGCTGGGTCCCCGAGGCGGGCTCAAAGTCCAAATCTTCTACCACTGCGCTACCAGATATCAATGTAAAACCTTCCTAAATCAGCTATATTTACCTATGAGCAGCCGCTGTATATTCTCGGTGGCCAGCTGAGCGGCTGTGTAGCCTTGTAGAGACACGATGCTGGAGTCGATGCCGTACGACATGAGTAGACGACAGGCCTGCATGTTGCCTTGTTGTCCCACGCGGTGGAGAGTGCTCTGTCCGTGGCCGTCAAGAGCATTTACCTGCAAGCAATGACACATGAAATGATTGTGACGGCCAACTAGAGCATTTAACTGAATGTGAATGATTGTGGAAGTTAATGATTGTGGGGGTTAATGTCGCTGCGGGCATCTTCCTACTGCAATTCAAACTTGGAACACAGACTTAGAAAGTTTTCAATTACCTTTGCTCCATGCTTCAACAGCACATCCATCACGTCATAGTGCGCTTTGTCTCCGGCAATGTGAAGTGACGTCAGATAGCTGAAATTCATGAATGTCATACCATTTAACAACTGTTTTCTGCATACAATGATGGCCCACTACAACACAGCAGTCAAATTTGCAACCTTTAGTTGTGGCTATCTTACATTGCTATACCTATTGCCTCTACATTCAAGACTTGACAAATGATCAATTTAAAATTCTTTTATTTTCTTTCAATTTATGCTTGGCTTATAACTGCCTTTGGAGGTGAAACAAAAACTCATATTTTTTTTATTAATATTTTCTCTGAAATAAAGTCAGTGCTTTCACCCATACAAAAAAAAACTGACATGAAAACTGCATTGTACTATAGGATTTCAACTCACTCCTTGTTTTTGTCATTGATGTTTGCCCCTTTTCTGATCAACAACTCCACCACCTGCTTTCGCTTTGGGAATGGTGAAGCAGCGGCACAATGCTGGGGAAAAAAAATAAATATATATCTAAAGAAATGAACAAATAAAACACAATTTCTTTAAAATGAGATTGCATTCAATCAGTTGGGTGTGACCGGACAAATGAAGTCCGACTGACTATGCCCAACAGCAGAAAATCCAGTGGGGACGTGGGTAGTCAGGCGGTGTACAGTAAGGACAAAGATGACACTGAACATATCTTACCAAGGCAGAGTCTCCGGAGTAGGGATGCTTAAAGCTGACGATGTCCACGGTCAGGTATTTCTTTACTCGCGCCAGATCCGACTGTCTTGCCCCCTCTAGGAGAGAGTGGCCCTTGTACTCGACTGAAACACAGCAATAATTGCATTTATAATACATGCTAAACCATCATTTTTTATTTGATATAATTTATTTTTTTTTAGTTGGGGGGGTTATAACCGCTTTCAAGATTCTTTCACTTATATCAGCGCTTGTCAGTTTAGGGCATGAGGAAATCTGCAAATCTGGGGGCGAGGGTGAGAGTCAGGTGAGGGGTGGTACTCACACTGCAGTCTCTCCTGTAGTTCCCGAGTGGGCGCGACGTCCAGGGCGCTCTTGGAGTGGCAGTTGACCAGGGTGGGGTCGGCGCCGTGAGACAGCAGCAGGGAGCACACTTCCACTCGGGTCTTGGACGCCGCCTCGTGCAGCGGAGTGAACTGCCACAGGTCCATGGCGTTGACGCTGGCGCCGGCCTGGAGACAAAATAACGGTCATGTTACCGTGAGAGACTGTTCTATCACACACACAGCAGTACTGGGCCCCGATACACAGAAGCATCATGTAATTTCGAAATTTACTGTAAATGTGCAGATATTTGTAAATCTCACACAAGCCTGGAGAGGAATCAATCAGCTGCTAGGGTTAAAATACTTTAACAAAACGGTGATCGGTTGACTAGCAGTGGGTTGAACCGAGCTCTCAGAAGATTAAAGTCGGTAATGCTACACAAGAACACAAGGACGGTTGGAAGGATGGTGATTTCAACTTACCTTCAGCAACATTTCTGTGACCTCGAAGTGACCGTACGAGCAGGCGTTGTGCAGGGGGACAAGTCCTCTGTAAGAAACACAACCCCATATATATTTCAACCTTGACGTCATAGCTTTCTAACATGACAACATTTATTAATCCCTTTTTCCTGCTGGTTTATATAATCACAGCTAACTCCAGTTGATTTCAACAGGAAGGACATTCTTAATTAATATCTTTAAAAAAAATCATTACGTGACTTAAATATGCATTATTTTTATATCATAACATTTTATGTGTATGTTATTGGCTTGTGTACAGCTTGAAATATTATTTGACTCACATTTCAGCTTGTCAGTTCAATGTATTTTAAAAATTAAATAGAATATTCAGGGATGAGATTGAGATTTTGTGTTTTCAGCTAAAATAGCCGGATCAAGGGGTCGCGGGCCAAGGCCAGGTTTATGAGATCAACCCTAGAACCTAAACAATTGACAGATCTGCAGAAGATTCTCATCCCTGAATCTTTATTATACAAAATTTTCCAAATATTCTGTAACGTACCCTTTGTCTTTGGCGTGCACGTCCGCTCCATGTTGTAGTAGCAGCTGGACTATCCTGGTACGGTTGTAGCCTGCAGCTAGGTGTAGAGGAGTGGACTGTAAACAGAGAACACTCGTCAGTTTCAACACTCCATCTCGGGTGACTGCACACTTGTCAATTTGTGCCATTTATTTTGCATTTGAAAATATTGTATTTTTATTTATTTAAAAAATAAATTATTTTAGGACAAGCCTATGAGGAGTTTAATGTCGCTGCGGGAATCTGTCATCCATTTGTGACGACCTTTAAGGATGAATACTCATAGCGATTTATTGTAGCAGTGACGTCGCAGCCTTCGTTACCTTCCTGCCGTCACTGGCGTGACAGTTGACATTGAGTGGTGTCAGCAGTGACATCAACTTCTCCTCGTTGCCACTCCGGGCAGACTCCAGTAGTTCATCCTTCTTGTACTCGCCTGTAGAACACAAACACAGACACATTAATTTGACACAGTTACACTGCTCCCTCGATACAACGCTGAAGTTGGGGTCCATGACATGCCACCCACGTTATAATACCTGCGTTATATCAACAAATATAATTGGAGAAACAAATTTTTAAATGGGGCCTGCGTTGTATCCGAATCCGAGGTGCATCGAAGGGCGTTATATCGAAGGAGCACTGTACCACACTACAGGGATCAAAATTAACACTAGCCCGGTCCATTTCTACCAATGCTAAAGGTATCCTAAGGGCTAGTAGAAATTCATAATATTTGTTATTTGTGTAACTATTCGTGATAGTAAGTTTTAAAGTTAGTTTCTATCGCTGCACTACAGTATACACAAGCAAGGTTCTAACACTGCAGTGAGTGAGTGAGTGATTATGGAGTTTTGCGTCGCTGCAGGAATCTTTCACCCATTTGCGCTGCAGGGTATTGTTTCTCAAAGCACTCTTAGCCGCCAAGGGACCATAGCACTCTCTTAGCAAAGGATTAGCTATCGGCACAGAGCGGGCTATGGTCCTTTGGCGGCGCAGAAAGCTTTGAGAAACA
>JAUTBZ010166451.1:0-10625 GCA_032361785.1 Lepetodrilus galriftensis | reverse complement strand
CCCTAGGCAGGTATAATGTTAAGCGCCTGTGAGCAGCCTAGCTGGAACTCGGCGTTATATAAATAGATTATATTATTATTATTATTATTATTATTACTTTTCAGACTGTTCATTACATGCCTCGCAGTGCAATACCAAGTCTATGCATAGTAGCCTACACATTCAATAGAATGTATCCCATATTTCAGATAACATTATGTCACCATACACAAGCTAACACATAGCGAAGAACAGAATCACCAATCAACGGCAATGCAATGTTTATAGATAAGCATCATGCAACACGAACGTTTACTTCCGGTTATGGCCCGTGTGCCGAATGACATGTACCGTTGTACGCTGAAACCAAACTTATACGCTTGTCAAAGAAATGTCAAATACCTCTCAGAGACGCTATAATACAAGCGCGCAGAGAACCTCGTCTGGTATGTGTAACATTTAGGTCACGTGGTATGTGTAACATCTGGGTCACGTGGTATGTGTAACATTTAGGTCACGTGAACGGTTTTGCTATAAATCTTCCCCAAAAGGGGGCGGTTGTAATCTGAACAGTGGCACCACACGTGCAAGGTGTCACGAACACACGCTCTCTACTGTTATCCATAGCAATGTATTTTACTATCTTACAAAATCCATGCATAAATTGACGTGTGCATGCATCCATCTATTCATCCGAATACTCATTAAGCTATGTATTAATATATAGCCTATTCTATAACCATATATAGCCTATGTATCGTACATGATTCATCAATCCATATATTATTTATACATATACATATGATTTATTCCCCTCTTTCTTTCTATCTATCAATCTGTTGTCTATATCTCGACCCATGCGCATGTATATATCTGTACATATAAAAAACCAACCTATCTCTCCTCTCTCACAGAGAGATAGAGAAAGAGAGAGAGAGAGAGGGAGAGAGAGAGAGAGAGAGAGAGAGAGGAGGGGGAGAGAGACATAAACACATAGGCCTACATAAATACACTGCAATATGCCTATACTAATATACTTTTAAATAAGCTCACTTCATAGGAAACATTATATGGCCTACATGTAATTACCGGTAGGGTAACAAAACGTTATATACTTATAAATACATTAGCAATTATAGATCCGTCTGAGTTAAAACTACATTAATCGTATACTAGTATTCATCCTCTCACACCAGGGATACTTTATTACGCTCAGGACTCGCTACCACACTGAAGTGTGAACGTAATTAAAGGTACCCCTGGGGTGCGAGGATGGGGTGTAGGCTATTTAGGAAGAATTACGCCTATGATAGTAATCAGGAATTGCCATTTCAAGCACCACCCGGTCCTCGGGAGATAATTATGTTAAGATCAGTATATGAAAGCACAACTTATGGCTGTACATACATCTACTTAGAGAATGATCCAGTGCTTTGTATGGTACCCTTTGTATAGGAAATCGCTCTGATCGTATATACACTGACCTATTTACCATTGTAGTTAATAATTCGGTGTGGTATAACTATAACAATGATATACCGACTAGCATTTGACATATCCTTGGCTATGCCATTCATTGAATGAACTGATATTCAATACTATCGTATTGTTGGTTTTTTAAAGATCTATGAATGAATGCTTTTAATTGTGATTTTTCGATAGCCATATGTAAGTGCTGAGTATTGTTATACATAAATAAATGTATACTTTCGGACATTAATCTGTTCGAAAGGAAGCAGATTGCAACGAGTTGTCTTTTAACTGGCATTCGTGTACCGTAGCTTGCAAAGGTCAAGCTGCATATTTGAGTGCATCTTGATCTAATGGTAACACTCGAGTGTCCACATACATTGCCAACGATAGTCCATATTTACATTTATGTGAGGTTTTCGATACTTTAGCTTAGCTGGCTCTACTGTGAGCATAGTGAGATGACGTGCATAGGATCCAGAAGATTAACAGTCAGTGATATGCGTGGATCCCACTGCTATCTACATTTATTTATTAGGGGTTTAAACGTATTAAATAACCGTGTTTCTGCCACCGTGTTATTGTTTTTGGGGTTGGAGACTGAATAAATATTATTCAACATGACAGATAGCTTTTAATAAATGTTAAACATTTTAATCACAATTGCATGTATATTATTATTAAGCATTTTTTTATTTCTTTAAAATTATTTAAGATTTGTATTAAAGATGGAAGCTGGTATTACATACCTCACCTAGGCTTAATTTCAATCATGTATTATTTTATTGAATTAAATATATATCATGTATGATGTATTCCCACTCGTTTGCATCTGGGTTCATAAAACAAATTAGTATAACTCAAAATACACTGTAGAGGGTGGCATACGAAGTACAGAAACAGCTGTTGGGTTATGTTCGATTTCGATTATTCTGCAAATACATGAATAGCTAACACATTATGACTTCTTCTATGAGTGCATAACAGTTATCGATCTTGAGGAATGTGGACTGTTTTATGATTAATCATGAAACGTTATCGTTCATCTAATCAATATTACATAGGCGTGATTACATTTCTGTCTCTTACACGTTTTTCTATTTGAACAGTAATAGCTTATTCATGTCAATAGGAATGTATGTGTACGCATTACATACGATGGTAATATGGTAACATGTTTTTTTAAAGCGCATAATAATTTACCTCTTCTGAATTGATTGTGGTTTTATTTCACGAAGTTCAAGCGGTATGTGGTTTATAAATACGGGTCTTATAAAATACGGTCAAACTATATCGCATACGTGCACGTACACTTGGTGATCGTACGCACGTAATGGTGTTACGAGGACGTACTTATTGATCCCACATTTCTTCAGACAACAGAATGTGAAATTTATCAGTCTTTATGGCGCCTATTTATTTCGACAATCGACCACTCTAGTTCAATGAGGATTATATGAAATTGAATTCTGGCACATATGGTCATGCCCTTGTATTCATTCCATAGTATACTAAAGCCGTTCTGGCACGTGTTACGCTAACCGTATATATGATATTCGTCAACAAGAGATTGGTTTGACCCATTTGCCACAATAGTTTTGTACTAAAACCCTGTATGATTTTATAGTAGTATAGTAGTGGTAATGTGTAACATCATGGTTTTGCTTTGTCATATTTCCCCATAAAGTCTAATGAATATAATGTACATGATTAAAATGACGGGACAATAATGTCACAATATGCATACAGGCACAATATTATACATAGTTGGACCATTATGATGACGGTATCAGATACATATCCATGAACAGAATAGAACAGAATATTAATTATATAAAGTCACGCATTGTGATATAGAGAACATACCGCATTACATACTATTTATAATGAATTATTAACGCTTAGCAGCGAGAGAAGAAAACATGGACCAAGTTAACTGTGCAATTTAACACGTACACCAAGGATGGCTAGCAGGTGTATAAATATTTGACCATCTTTAAATAAATTATATTTGTTTGTTGACCAGGGTTATTGGGACTGCTGTGCATTGGTCAGAAAGTTGTCACTTTTTGTCTGATGTCGATGGTCGTTTCTGGTTTGATGTTGTATTTCTACAACACCACTTCAACTTGCTAATTTGCCTTGGGGCTTGTCCTTGGCGCTCCAAGCATATTTCACTCGCTTCTTCCTGTTCTGTTCTCGAGCAAATCAACAAAGTAATCTGCCTTTGTCAGCCATTACTATTAAATGGAACACCATTTACGCCAGCAAAGAATCTGAGCCTTCTTTAAAACGCCTTACGATGCGCACCTACAATTGTATCTACAATTTTATCTGAATTAACTGTTAATAAGCAAGGAGAAAGCAGGTCACCTTGGCGGTCGCAACTCACGATTTGAGATTGATAGATTTCAACGCGTTGACTAATATTTTATCATTACCCTTGAGGAGGCATTTCTAAACTTTGTCCGTGCTAAATAGTGCCAGAAGATGAAGCAAACAACCAAACCTGACCCTTTTCCACCTGTTGTCGGCAAACAACGCCAACTGGCACGTGAACAAGCGTCTCAATAATCCTAGCGAAATTTTGGGCCGATTTCTCAAGTGGTTGTTGGCTTCTTACTTAGCGATTTGGGCTATTGTCAAGACATAACAGAATTCCGTCTTCTTGCGTTGTCTCCATTTCGTGTGAGGATAATATGAGCATATTTTTATACAAGAATAATTAAAATATTCGATAGTACCATTAGTATTGACAGTAGTATCATATGACCTTCAAATGATATACAAAGTATTGAGGTCAGCTATATACATGTACATTAGAAATCTAAGTTTACGGCAATTATTATTTATTTGTATGTATACCTTTAATATATTGAAATATTAGTATTGCCATTAAAAAGAAAATTACGTTTAGTATTTGTCCCTCATAAACCCATACAAAATTATTCTTAAAAATATATAAGTAAACCCACTGGTCAGTTCCTTCCCTTTTACTTGGAGGGCTAAATAGTGCATGTCAGCCGTCCTATATGGTGTACATGTATGTATTCCTCTATCTGTCCCTGTATGCCTACTGCCAACAATCTATGCTTATGATCTAATCTACAAACATTAATAGAATATTTTATCCTAGGCTAGTACTTGCTACACTCTATTTAACATGTTAACCCGGAATATGAGCAATTCACAATGGTTATACTCGCAGAAAAGTACCGTCTTCAATAACCCAGTTGTATATCCCAAACTATTTTATTTTATAATACCATGGCGGTTTTTTTTTAATGATCTGAAAAGGTAAATATGCCAACCTCAAACAGTAGAGCAAAATACGTGTTCCTGTGGTGTATTTTCAATGTCACAATCAAATAGCGGCATGCCCAGTGTTAGTATTAAATAGAAACATTTGCAATGGTTATAGCAAATGGAGAATTTCGTGCCTTTTCTTCTGTGTGTTCTATGTATAGAACAGACATGCTTGTGTTCTTAATGTCTGGATAGGAATGTTTGTGTTTTTGAAAGTCTGGATAGACATGTATGTATGTGTGTTTTAATGTCTGGATGCTGGGAGAGAGAGGGAGAGAGAGAGAGAACTAAGAGAGAGATTGAGTGTTCATTATGTCATTGTGTGTGTCTGATGTCGATGGTCGTTTCTGGTTTGATGTATTTCCACAACACCACTTCAACTTGCTAATTTGTTCGTGCCCATTGACTAGATAGAAGATAAATAGATAGTCTTGTAAGCCGTCGTCTACATACATCAAACCCTACGACCATACGATGAGAAATTGGTGGGTGTTACAATATTTCTGCATGTATCTCTTGGTTTAACCTCATCGTTACATATCTGCCAGAGTAGTTTATTTCCATTCCTCTGACTAGATTGCCCACAACACCACTTCAACTTGCTAATTTGTTCGTGCTCATTGACTAAATAGAATATAAATAGATGGTCTTGTAAGACGTCGACTTCATACATCAAACCCTACGACGATACGATGAGAAATTTGTGGGTGTTACAATGTTTCTGCATGTATCTCTTGGTTCAACCTCATCGTTACATATCTGCCAGAGTAGTTTATGTCCATTCCTCTGACTAGATTGCGCACAGCCTCGCGTATCTACCTAATTAATTATTGCTCCTACAACCAGATTCGCCATAACCTGTCATCTCTACAACGACCCGAACATGACCATTGTCATTATTGTCATAATAGTCATGCATGGCTATAACAGATATAACGTGTACAATATCATAAAGTATGTTACAATGTAGAACTGTATGTCCACTGGGTCCAACGGAGGGTGCTAGCCACTTGAACACGGTCAAGCATTGGTCAATGCAGTGTATAAAGTATGCAGCCTTGTTGAACCGACTTATATAGAGCCAGCACGTCCTTTAATCTTTAGAATCAACACTTGGTTTAAGTGGCCAGACATCTGACCGCTCGACGGTTTCCAGAACATGCGGGGGAAATGTGGGTCATTGTTGATTATGTTCCTATGTACACCAAGATTACCTTCAAGACGGCGAGACGCAGGCGTCTTAGGTAACCGGTATTACAGGCGTATCGAAATGGTATTCTAATAATGCTTGATTTGGGCGTAGTTATGTTTTACACGTGCCCTGATGGTGAATTGCAAGAGGTGTTTTGTGTAGGGATTTATTGGCAGTTATTTGCTTGTGTGTGCCTACAGATGTATTAACGTGGTACTGTTGTGCTATATTATGCATGGGTATTGAATCTGAAACAGCTGTCTGAAATATAGTAGTTTTAAGGCGATTAGTATTGTGATGGCGGCAATAGATTGATTGCATGTCGATAGTCGACACATGCCATTGCAAGATACTATGCAGTAGGATTAACAGAAAGATGAAGATTTTTTAAATGGCTAAAGCATAGACCATTTAAGTGAATTCGCAGTATTGCTTTGGGCGTTAAGGGCTAGTAGTAGATGAAGAAAGGTCCTCTCTCTCACTCACTCACTCACTCACTCTCTCTCTCGCTCTCGCTCTCCCCCCTCTCTCCCTCCCTGTCTTTCTGTATGTGTGTATGTATATGTATGTCTGTCTGTCTCTATTCTCTCATTGTCTTTCTGTGTGTCTGTAGGCCTATATCTGTCTGTATGTCTCTCTATGTCTGTCTGTTTCTGTCTCTCTCTCGTTCTTTCTCTATCTTTCTGTCTGTCTGTCTGTATGTATGTCTGTCTCTCTCTTACCCTCCCACACACACACCCTCTCTCGCTCTTACCCTCCCACACCACTCTCTCTTACCCTCCCACACCCCTCTCTCTTCCCCTCTCTCTCTCTCGCATTTGTTGTGTATGTATTACTTGTTTACGTCAAGTGGTAATTAACAAAGCAAAAGGCCGGCTTAATGTACTCACTTATACACTAGCACTATAACTATGGTCATCAGTACCGCTATGAAGACCCCCAGTGCTATGGCCACTATAGTGTCTGAGAACAGAAACATCATTACATGCCTTGTGTCGATGAACATAAACATAATAATAAACATAATAATAAACATAATAATAAACATAATAATAAACACAATAAACATAAACATAATAATAATAATAATAACATAATAATAATAATAATAATAAAATAATAATAATTCCCTCTCAACTCCCTGGGGAGTATACAACCCAAGCTGCCGTTTCCAGCGCTACAAGGTTATCATTCATATGCCCATCTCATCCTTCCGGGTACCCATTCTCTGCTCGGTGAACATGGATATATAGACGAAGACGACAAAAAACAAAATCCCATGCTAAACAAAATAAAGCCTGAGAAGCGAACCACCACTATCATGTATTGTTATGTCAGTGTACAATGCTGTACATGCACTCAAGATAGATGTAATAGCAAAGATAAAGGCCATAAACAATCCTACTTCATAACGTGTCGTAGATTTGATTCTAGATGCGATTCCGAAACGGTGCGAGAATGGTCAGTGCATGTAGTGCTAGCGTCCTATACAAGTGTTTGCTTCCTATACGTGAAGAGCTTCTTTCCTGCTCTCCGTTAAGAGCCGACTGGACACGGTGCAAGCACAACTGTGAGGCATGGCGCCAGTGTGCGTGAGAATGTGTAGGCTTCCGCACGTGACACGTCGCAATTGGAGATATTCTCGGAAACTAAATGGAAGGTCTCCAAAATGGCGGCAGCCGTGCGATGACCCTAGTATTATCATACCTAGCAACTTTTGAAAATAAATAAATTATATTTATTCATACAGCAGAGAATGGGTACCCGGGAGGATGGCTTGCGCATACGAATGATAAGCTTCTAGCGTCTTGAATGGCAGCGGGTTGTATACTCCCCATGGTGGTGAGAAGGAAAATGAGAGCACACTGATACGTTGAGCATTTGACAATCCAATGGTCCCGAATCGTGCGAAAGTTCTCAAATGTTTAAAACATGGAAACCAGGAATCTCACTCTGATTGGAATAAAGCAGAAATTATGCGAGTATATTTGGATTGGTGGTCAGCCATATATCAAAGAGTACTAGGCCATAGGTCAATCTAACCTGAGTTCTGAAATTGACATTGACGTATATTTATTCTATAGAAATACCTTTATATATTAGTATGCAAATACAAGTAGATACAGCCTAGCCATAAAACGTATTCCCGTTGCATGACATTAAATATTTCGTGTAGCAAGTTTTAAAGGTTTACCTGGTCTAAAATACAATTTGGAAACTTTACTTTCGTCTTTTGATTCAGGTTCCACTGTCGTTATGCGCAGCTCGTTCGGGGCTGCAGCTGAAATGGCATGGCTCGTGTGATTCATTTAGAAAGTATCGATAGTTTATTATCAAGAATAATTACGGAGAATGGCGATAGCATAATGTTACACACATTTAATTTTCAGAATCAAATTTCTTGCGATTGCATCAACCGTTAGCATTTACTTAATGCCATAAACAGTACTATTAAGCGACTTATTATGGTACAGTCAATATCATTAGAATACAGTTAGTAGATCTCACCAAGTTTGCACTTTGAACCCTGCCACCCCTTTTGGCAGCCTTCTGCGCATGCGCCTGTCGCCTGATCACAGTGATTTCCGTTCGCACAGTGGCCACAGAGAAATTGACACTCAATGCCATATGTAGAAGAGGGGCATCCTTGTAAGGGGAAAATAAAAGTATAACTATTACACAAACTTGCAAAGTAGTTTTGGTAGGTTTCTATCCGATATAAAATCCGAAACGATTCAGTTCAAATATGATTACTGAAAGAAATGCTTCATGCTGAAAGGCGTACATTCTGAAGAAGGTAACCGTACATTGATTATCATTTTGACGCGTTCACCATTTCAATGTGAATATTCACAAATGGACACTGGAATCGCATACGTTTTCTGTGTATGTACTGGCATTTTAAAAATGTATTGAATAGCTACAGGCGCCATTGATACTTGTTTTATGCGGCAGAGGTCCGTTGCACAGAACAGTTGTAATTATTACAATTGATTGTAAATAAACAAGTTGTAGCTATAGCTGATTGTAAGTCAAATTTTAGAAACCCGCCCCAAGTGTAAATCCATTACATACAATAATTTTATCGCTAACATACTTTTAAAATGATTAGCTAAAACTAGTTTTGCGACAAACGTGGTTCATGCAACCAGACTTACATTTGTTTCGGGTTCAGAAACTTTTACTTAGGGCATACAATCAATTATAGCTACAACTGTTCTGAGCAACGGTTCCCGACCATTTTAATATTAAAGATACCAGAATCTTACTTCGACTGCATCGAGATCCAAACCATCCAGGCTCACAACCAATGAGACAACTTCCGGTCACGTGGTCACACTCCGAGGCATTCATGCACGCTCCACATTTAGAGGTGCATCCTTGGCCATAGGAATACCGTTTACACTCTATAAACAATTAGCAAACACAGGTATAGATATATCAACAAGAACATTCAAAGCTATGCATGGAAGATTTTAGAGAATTGATTTACTGCTAAATAATCGTACGTATGTAAATATTCAACTCGTGAATCCCATCCATCTTGAAATAATTGAAATAAATAAAGAAAATAATCTATAGATGAACATACAGCTGAGTTAATGTTAAAAGTAAGTGCCCAAAGCGTATAGCTTATTGAATCCATTGCTATGAAATTATAGACCCCCAATAATTTACACCTCCATAAACAAACAAAAAAATAAAATATAAAACACCCACACAAAAACACCACGACAAGCTAATTCTAAAAAACGACCAAAAAAATATTAATTAAATCTAGATGAAAACACAACTGATAATCTGATTTAATGTTTTTTTTCTTCTAAGTACCGTATACATTTTTAATCTATTACTTTGTCTGTATCTATTTCACCAGTATCAAGTATGATTAGAACATACGCTAAAGCCTTGATGATAGCTTACTTGTATCGCAGAGCGGACCATGCCAGCCCTCGTCACAGTCTCTTGGACAGCGTCCAGTCTCTGGATGACAAGACGCTTGACCGCCACAGTGACCGCACGGCGAACACTTCTGACCATGCGTACCAGGCGCGCACACTGAAATAGAACACACCCTGACGTAACGGTCATGCCCGAAGACTGGATCCAATGTCCCGGAAGTTGTCATTCTCTGGTTATAAGTATCTGACGCCGTTCATGTGTACTGTCGTAATACATAGCTTTTAAGGGTTACTGGGTACCTTTTCACGAAGCTCTCGTATCCACTAATAATAATAGACCATAACAAGATAGATTCGACAGTGCCATGGCTTCTTAGAGCAGCTCCATGAAGGAATACCGGTACCCTGAATTGTAATAATCAACCCAAATTGCAATACCTTTTTTGACTATCATAATTGTGTAACCTTATCTTTAGACATTGTTATAAACGATTCGTGGCAAGATTTTCCCTATTTTTAATTATTTGTTCCTTGAAATGACAATTTTTCAAATTTAAAAAAATACTAAAAATCGAAAGGATTGCCACGAAACGTCATTGACAAAGACTATGTTATTATGTATTCATTTATCACCTCATATAAAGCTTCATGTCATCTGCAATACTAATATTCCGCTTCAAGTCATTCCACATAATTTCTATATTGAACATGTTCCAATTATGAACAGAACAGAATTTATTCTCATAAATCATGTAATATGATACAGAGAAATAGTA
>JAUTBZ010166440.1:0-10628 GCA_032361785.1 Lepetodrilus galriftensis | reverse complement strand
GGTGAAATACAGCAGTATTATAGGTACAACCTAGCTATATCTCGGTGAAATACAGTCAGTCTTGTAGGTACGACCTAGCTATACCATGTCAGTATCTCGGTGAAATACAGCAGTATTATAGGTACAACCTAGCTATATCTCGGTGAAATACAGTCAGTCTTGTAGGTACGACCTATATCTATACCATGTCACTGTGGCTTCTCTCAAATGATACCCATGTACACATAATATCTATGTATTCATTCATAATTATTAATTGATTCGTATCTGTGTAAGCCGCTCTTTTGTGAGCACATCTGCCGACAAGTGGTTCGAGTTGTGTGCTGTGAATGGCAAGCCATGACTGTGCACTGTAATGGTCAGAATATGCAGTATTAACGCTATTGCCGAAGGAACATTATATACAATGTATACATCTAAACTTAGAAGGCATTATGCTGTATGTATACAACTGTGTTAATACTTTGCACTAGCAGTCTAGCACTGTAGCACAAGCTGTTAACTGCCTGGCTCCAGCGTGATCAGGTTTGAACCCTGGCCATCTGGAGCTGTTGACACGTGGGACCCTTTGCACTATTTTGATTTCAACATAAGATTTACAGGTATTCAATGAACAGTATTGGAAAGATGTTAACCTACTTGTGAAATCCGCTACTGTGTGTTTACATTGGATAGGTTTGGCAATTAACACTCGCCCACTCGCTGGGCCATTTCTCCCAATGCTAAGGTTATCCTAGGGCTAGTAGGAATTCATAACATTTGTTATTGCTATCACTATAAGGGGAGTATGTTTTCAAAGTTAGTTTCTATCTCTGTTTGCATACACTTTCCTTATAAACGCAATGGAATTTTATGTATTTCATACTCTACTAGTTTGATACACTCACATGGTTGACCATAGGAAGATGAATGCTTGTAGTTAGTAGTGAATCCTTTTGTTAAATCATAATGACCACCTGTCCTCATTCAACTGGTTAATTGTCTAGGTAAATATTAATGGAATACATATTGATTAAGTCTTGTCATCTCTCTGTAGATAGGACATTTAAAGTAGGACATTGAACCATGTTGGAGGAATATTTGGCATTGTTTCAAACATTTTCTAATATATTATGCATGCGGTACATTAGATGATTATTTTTACGTAATCGTATATAAATCTCAAATACAAAAAGTAATAATTTTTAGAGAATAATTTAAGATGTATACCGGTCAGTCACATCACTATATGTGGACAGTATTATCGGTGTGTATGGGTGAAATATTCCCGCTGTGGCGTAAATAATTCACTCACTCGCTCTACGCACAGTATTATCTACAGACGTGCATCCAAAACCTTTTTGTTCCTCGTTACCGTAATTGTTGGTAACGGAGCTATCTTTGTTGACATTCCAAAGTATGGCAGACGGAGGGTTGGCAAATTGTGTGCTGACACTGTCTATTTTGGACATTGGCTCCTTGCCACCCAGGTGACTGAACTACTGACCCATGTTGTCGATCTCGTAGCACGCGTGTAATATGCAGCCCTCTGATCAATAAGTATAGATGATATCACGGTACAAACACTTACTGTAGTACAAACACTTACTGTAGTACAAATACTTAATATAGTAGAATTTTCTGATATGCTTCCTAATAGTAACATTCATTTACAACAATCATGTTCCATTCTCACCAATGCATGCAGTAGACGTCATGAATTGTTGGCCCAATATAAATGTGCACATTTTTATATCATCATTATTATTATTATTATTATTATTATTATTATTATTATTCATTATTCTTATATTCATGAATTAATGCTGAATTGTTCCATTATGCACGTGTTTGGGGCATATATATATGCCTGCAGCAGTGAGGAGGTTAATCAATTTCCCCAATCTTGTTTGACATCGTACGTACAGAAATGCATTGTTCACTGATAAGCTCTACTGGAATAACATCTCCCACAAATACCCCAAATATTGCATCATCCTTTTAACCCTCTCAATGCTGAAGGCAACTGGAGATGCCCTAATCATGTTAGAGATATAGGAATAGCACTACGTTAGAGACAGAGACAGAGAGAGAGGAGAGAGAGATGATGCCAGTATTTGAGGTGCATCACAGTACATTGGTGCATGTGTAAGCATGTATGTGGCATCTCTTGGCAATGAGGTATGCGTCTGTCTGGGCTGTGCATCTAGTTGGTACCGTTACCTCAACTACAGTCAGAGAGACTTGGGAAGGCTGGCTATGTAATACCACGTTCATTGTTCCTCGTGTCCAATCGATAACTATGTGGACTGTGTCTTATTATTAGCCGACTCTTGGCATGATCATGGGGCCAATGTGTGCCGCGTGTACAAGGTAGTAGTGGATATGACGTGTGGGATTGTTTTTACTTGATTTCAGTTTCAAATTGTCGAAACAATGTTATTTATACCTAGATGAAAATCATAAACAGGTTAATTTATACAGTATTTATTTCACTTTAATGTTTTAATATATATATGCAATAAGGGGATTGGCAAACATTTCTCTACCCTGTACAATTCAGGATGTATTTCATTCATGTCAATTAAAATAGGACATCGAGGTATACAACACATAGATGCACATAGACACCTCTGTACACACATACAGGTCACACATACAGTTCACACATACAGTTCACACAGTTCAAATGAAGTTCAATATTTAGGAGCTACAATTCTTTTCACAAAATGCCTCTAGTTATATTTGATGGACAGATAATTCATGCTATCGTCTTTTATTGAAGTATTTTCAGAATTGCAAATGATATCTTCATAGGATATCTGGGTTATTTTCTTCAGACTATCGACACCATCGTATTGCATTATTGAAACTGTCAGCTAGAATCATCAATAAATTTAATTCGGTTAAAGAAAAGCCTTGAGTCACTACAACTGGGTTGAGTTGTAGCATGTGTTTCTTGTTGGTAATATCCATCTTGGTTTAACTGTATCGGTGCATCTAGATCACCTATTAGTATTTACGTACATTATACCTACGTAGATTTATATATGCATGTATCCAGGTGATAAAGCATTGATATAGGCACGGCGAAGCTCCAACATTTTGTATTCGCCAAAGTCGTGGTTTTATGGCTGGTGTTACTACGCGTATTAGATGAGAACTAGCATTGACAGTGTTCTTACAGAGATTCCTGGATTCCGCCACTCAGCATTCTGCGTCTATACTTTGTCGGTAAGTAACTTGCCCTGATAAAGCAAGTGTTGCCATATTCTTCTCTCTGTTATATCAGAATTACTGTAATTCATTTCCAGAGTTTTAAATATAGTTTTCCCGAAAACTGGTGTAATGGAAACAACGTATGATACAGTACTTTATGATACAGATATCTATTTTTGTACAGATGTGTCAGGTAATATATTATCATCACTGGCATTATTACAATCAACATTGTCAAGTATGGGTGAACGATTCCCACCGTGATGTAAAACAATAGCTCACTCACTACAAATAACAAATCATATTCTCAAAATGTGGGCCATGTTTTTCAGTGCCATTGTAAGCAATATTGCTGGTGTCTAATATTTGATATAATTAATACCATCGGAGTCTAACAGTGTGTAAAATGCAGTTTTTAGTTGCATTTAATTTCTTGCCTTCTACTAGTGGGTGCTATTTCTTCAATGACCCCCCAAGAGGTCATGATGACCTATATTTTAATTTTCACATTTTAAAAATCTCTCTTTTTAATGCCTCGTCATCCCCATGTGTCAATGTCTTGTTGTTCCCATTGTTTTAATGTCTCGTCGTTCCCCATGTGTCAATGTCTTGTTGTTCCCATTGTTTTAATGTCTCGTCGTTCCCATATGTGTGAAAGATTCCCACTGTGACTTTAAGCAACAAATCACTCCCTAGTTATGATGTCACTACTGGGAATTATTACCGTCCACGGACAGTGCATGCAGTGTTATTGTGAAATTGTGGCGCCGTCGTCCACCCACTTAATGACACAAATCGCGTGGCAGCGGAGCTCCTGCACTATGGCTGCGGATACATTGGTTCTAATGGCATCCTCCTCCAGTGAATATCGATGAGTGTTTAAACGTGACGCTTCTACTTACAGTATGTCTTTAACATCTCGATGATTTCAGATTAGAGAGATTTGTTACTGGGCAATTTTCATCAGATGAATTGCAGTTGGGACATCCTCAGAGGTATGCAGTGTGCCCAAATGTTTATCAGATAACGTGGTTGAAGTAGGTGGTTGCTCCCAATCGTCTCGCCCCTCTGAGTTGCTGGAGCATGGTTAGATTATTAAGTGTTGCCGTGGAACGTGTATGGTGGCTGTGCAGTGCCATAATGAGGGAATATCTAATTATTATGATGATGGGGAGGACATCGGGGGGTGACTGGTCTGATTGAGGGGCTGATTTTACATTCACTCCTGAGTACGCTTACTGCCGGGTCGAAGAATTGTGCTGAAACTTTGTTAATTTAACCCCACATCTAGTGGAGGCTGGGTCGAAGGATTGTCCTGAAACTTAGTTAATTTAACCTTCCAACTAGTGGAGGCGACCAGAAATGCTCCATAGAACAGTGACCGTGATCAGTACAGCAGGGATAGGGTTAAATCAGTAGCCGATACTGGACGCGGAAGTGATGACCAGGCGGGAATTGGGTCCACTCACCAGATCCATAAATAGAATGATGATGTCATACTTGTGTAATTCTTGCTCTCGCCGCTAATGTCTAACGATTCGAAGAATATTCATTTGGGATGGATTGTATTCATTGTACGGTAATTGAATTTCTGCAGTTAATGTAGAAGATGTAGAAATCTGTTTCAGCCGTGTCAGCTGTACTATTTATAGGTGAATAATCTTTCATGGGTTGTCAAGGTTTTAAATGGAATTTCTAGCAAGGTAAAAGGGTGGGTAATAAGAAACCAATTTTAACATAAAATAAATTGTTCAGTATTGTTTATTGCCTTGATTCACCAGTATCATCCCTGGCTCATGTACTTTACCGTGGCGCCTTGTTGTTACAGACTGATGACTGAAAATACTGTTAATTATTGTGTCATGTCGCAACAAAACAAACAAATGAACAAACGGATACATTCATCACTTCAGTTGTATTTGAACATTTGCAAATAGTGGTACACTATACATATATTGTGCACAGTTTACAAATGAGGAGTGACTTGTTTGTTTAATTTGCACCTTATTGACTTAGTTGGCAGAATCCCAACTTTACTTTGCAATAGAAACAGTGTCAAGGTCGTATGGAATTGAGAAGCCAATGGAAAGGATTACGAAAACATATTATGGTATACATTCACTTGAGCACTATTGCATTGTCAACCTTCGTGGGAATTGAATCTAGTTTTGCTTGCATTCTGTGTAGGTACACCTGCTACAGAGCTCTAAGGTTAAGTGTACTGCAAGGTATTCACATTGTGATTCCTTGAATTGTGTTCAGTTGTCAGTTTTTCTTTGCATGTAAGTACTTACCATTCTACGCTGATTGCTTTCAATTATGTTGATTGCAGTACTGTGGAACTACTTATGGTAGAAAGGAACCAGCACATACATTAGCCAAGCTACAACACACTACACTGGAATCTGTACTAATAAATAAATGTACAGTTAATTAATATAAAATAAACAGAAATGCACACATTGTTTTAAAAAAGGTCGATGCAACCCATCCTATATGATAGAAGCAAGAATGCATTGATAACTAGTAAATATTATATTATATGTTATTATTTATAGATAAAGTAAATATTTACGTTAAATTAGGTCTAATTATTTTCCAATGAAACAGCCATTCATTTATGAACATTTTCAATATTGCACTTTTGCCCTGCTGACATCACTAGTAGATGTCTGACGAATTGTAAACATTGCAGTACCACGTATTCCAGAAAATAGTTGACGTAAATTGCAACTGTGAACTTTATCACGACAATGGACGTTTTATCACGGTCATGATCTTGTTAGTTTATGGGATATATTTTGGTGTGGAGAATTGTATTGGCTTGGGTGTGCCTAGGAATCTGTTACTAGTGTTAAGAACTAGTGCTATCAATAGCGTGCATTTCAAAGCAAGAAGCCTATCAACTGTATATCTGTATAGGTGAAAGTCGTCATAAACACTGATATGACGAACACAAAACTATTATTAGACTCATATTTACAATAAATAACCTGCACTGGTGGTCTTGCGAAATAAATTTGAATCACTCATGAAATAATGTCATTTTGTGATATTGTGTATCACATTATCATGATTTTCACAGTTTATCCAACTTTTCAAACAGATTGACATCATTGAGTCGTGTTTACATGAGAAGATTATTTTAACCATAAGAATGTTTACCAGATACAGGTGCCTGTCTTCATGAATGATGAATCCAGGCTTACTGAAAAACATTTTATTAATTGCTGGTGATATAGAATGTCATGTTTTCGGCCTTTTGTCCAATTTGTGAAGAAAATGATGATTGATACAATACAATGCACCTCAGTTTGCAGAATCTTTACAAGGCTCCTTATTGGGAAAATCAGTGACTTTACAAGTGGGCAAGTCAGTGACTTTACAAGTTTCCTTATTGGGAAAGTCAGTGAGCAGTAAGCAACACCCTCCTGTTGTTGATTTTCCTATGTTTTAATGAGTAGTTCATTGTAACACAGTAAATATCTGTAATATGGTACAAACTTTTAATGTTTATGATTCAATGTGTATTTTTTAAGCATTCTGTATGAAAGCTGGTCTTATTTCTTTTAAAAAGAAGTAAAATGTTAACCACCAGAAATTATTAACCTTTTATCTGGTAATGGCAACTTGAGATGCTCAACATGTAGGGGTGATTTAGTTAATTAGGAGGGTTAACTATGGTGTTTATTTGTGAAGTATGTGTTGTAAGCTGATCAGCTACAGACTAATTTGAATGCACTTTTACTTCAGCAGAAAATAGATGGATTTGTTTTATTTTTGGTTTTGGCCAGGTTTCACCATGCTGCCTCAAGAAAGTTTTCCATGTGTTTCCTCTCATTGGTTTTGAGTGTCAGTTATGGTATGTCTAGGTGTGGCGCTACAACAGACTTGTATCAATATGAGGTATGCACTGAGGTATGCACTATCTGGACAGTGATAACACTGTAGGACGTGGTAGAGGGATACGGAACTAACCAGACCATACTTTCTGCCAGGATAAAGCAGACCTGCATTATTAACATAGTACACTTGAAGATAACCATTAATAATGTGAATATGCTTTAGATTCAAAAGAATCTCTGGAAAAATCAAGAATGCTAATGTCTTCATAGAGATTAGATGGTATGCTTTTATGAATATTCTGATATATGACTTGCATGTGAGCTCAATTGGTTGCCTCCTACTTGTACCATGTTATATTAATACATACGACTTTCAAGAATAATGCAGTGTTAGAAATTGAGAAAATAATAAATGGTGGTAAAATCTGTAATTTGCCGGGGATTTTGAAAGGACCCCCAGGACTTGCTCTATTACAAACACTGCAATGCCATATGTTTTTGAAACAACACATTATCCTTTTCACTTTTTGGACACATCACATAATTCCAAGTCTCAATGGGTCATCATCTAACTGCAAACCAGTGAACTGATGCGCGTTATTTAAACTATCCAGATGTAATTTACAAATTCCTGTGCATCTGACAACATAATTAATTGGTCATCAACTCATGGTTTTCAAGAATCGATACACAGACAAATATAAACTTTCTGAATGTTGTTTATTATCATGCTGCATTCCATCGCTATTACTGAATCTCAAGAGGCATTTGCTAATGGTGGATTTACTAATGAGTTTGTTGGATTTACTAAGTAGTTCGCCAAGCTATCATTCCAATGTGTGCTTATGTGTTGTGCAATGTTCAACGCCATGTTTTATTCATGAGCTACCATCTGTTGTATTAATTAATCCTGATACTGCAAATATCCAATTTGTATTTAATGTTCTTACGAGTGGGTTGCAAAACTTGCAATAAAGAATACACAAGTAGAAATTATTAAGTGTAGCATTTGTTTTAATGTTTACACACCATTACAGTAATATTATAACATTAATTACAACATTCACAGAGACAACGGAAATATGTAATAATTGTTAACTGATACTATTATTACCAGTTGCATGGAAGAAACTAGGTGTTCATGAAAGAAAGAACACAACTATTAATAAGATAGGAAGCTGTTGAGTATTTCTAAAACTATATTGTAATATATCGTACATGGAATCATTTTGTTGCTATGTTACTAGAGTTCAAAACACATTTTATTTTTATCCATATAATTTATATCCGTATACAGCCGTTAAAACATTCCAAAATTACTTTCATATGAATTTAATAATACAATGCACATATGAATGAAATCATTCTTTGACACGTGCAGTGGTGACACATACTACAACATATGACCCGGGGGGTCCTTGATTTCTGAAAGCCTCAATCAATACCGCTATGATAGACAGGCAGTTTATGGAACAGGGCAGGCAGGATCTTGACTTTGGGGTTTATTCCGAGATGTCGTGCTTGTTGATTGCTCTCTCGGATTTTCCTGCCTTCAGTGCCGAAGAGTTATGAGTCGAGATTCCATCGGATATATGCTCGGCGTGGGTGCAGGTTGAAATTGACCAAAAGGTAATCTCCATGTAGCTGGAGATAATCGCAGCAAACAGAACCCAATAATGACAGCGATTTCCTGGCAGTCCGTGAATTCAATCCATCTAGCTTATACCATATTTCATGCCAGCAGTAATGATAAGACCCCACCCTGTATATTGATTGATGACTTCAGATATTGATAAATAAACATGAAGTATTCAACGGATCTAGTTGATGTAACAGAATGTAGTTAATGTGTGATCCACATAGGAAGTAGAACCTGTCCATTTCATATATTTCATGTCGATCTTTATTAAATAGTTATTTTTAGACCTTTGGTGTTTTCACACAGATATATTTAAATGTTGATTTGTCTCTCTTGTGTCTATTGCTCCCGTCGGCACCTACTTTTATTACTTTTCCAAAATACTTGCATGAACTTTTTTTTCATGTATGATCTTCACAGAATGGTTATTAAAATATATTTAGTTGCCGTGAGCTGGATAAAACTTGATTTCATCTTGTTATTACCCTGCACCACAGAGTGTAAGAATGAGTAACTTCCATCCATCCATTAATTTTGCCCTAGAGATAAGTAAAAGTAACTTCAAATAGCAAACTTCCTCAGCAAGTGGATTGGATATAGAAGTTTATTTCTAGAAGTGAATGAATGTTAACCTTCATGTTGGGTACAACTGGAGATGTCATATATACTGGTGGTAACACAATGGTAGAATGTTGAACTTCGGAGCCATTGGCCAAACGCTATCCAGGAAACCGCGGACATCAAAGTCAGCTTTCTGATGCAATGACGCTGGGATATTCTGGGGTTACAGCAACACCTAGTTGTTCCGACTCCTAATTCTTTTGTAAACACTTCTCTGCAAGATTACTGACATACTGTTAAAAGTTACGGACATCTGCAACATGCCAAACTCACTCAATGTATTTGGGTAGTTTGCCTACAGAGCAATAATATTTTATAGATTTTAATATCCAGCCTGTTCTCTGTGGCCAAGGGCAATATCATACGGCAGACTGATTTAAATGTCTGGGTACAGTTATCAACCTGGCATAGCTGTATCAGACTCTTTGAGTTTGACCGGAAAATACAGTTATTTCAGGCCGACCATGAACTATTGTGTAATAAACTATTAGTCATCTTGTATTGGTGAAAGATTCTGGCTTTGATGATCGGCAATAAGTCACTCAGTGCTGCTACTCACTCCAATAACAAATTCACGTAATATTGGAATATATCTATAGTTAAAAGGTATTATTAAGTAAATAAAATATTTGCTAAGGATGACATTTACTAGACAAGTTTAAATATTGTTTCATTGGTGGTAAGGTAGAATTTTGAAAATGTAAATAAATCAATTTCAGGACCAGTAACGGGAAAAATGAATCTGGTTGTGTGAGAAGGCTTGACACAATAATGTCACCTTCAGCTCGTACCCTTGACTTTCACCAGTTTCTCCCGTCTTATCCTTGAGGTTTTTACAGTGAAGACGTTCTCCGATCTGTAACTGTCTGCTGTATGGATGTAGCTAAATGCCAGGGAGAAATGTGCGGTGTTCAGGGTGTTTGTTGTGGACCCGATGCATGGCCTGTGATGTTTGTTGTGGACCCAATGCATGGCCCGACACACTGCTGTTTGCTCGTCTTGCGTCTTGTGTGTTCTGCTGCATTAGTTACCTCCTTGTCTGTCTGACTACAGTGACCTGTGACCCCAGGTCGATAGAGGGTCATGGCTTTCATTATTTTCCAAACACAGCCATTCTTTGATTGAGAACAAAATATAGATCCGTTATCATCCATAAACAAGGCTAGTATTAAGCAGAATACTTTTCCTTTTCATGAGTGAACCATCACCAGTTTGCGATAGATAAGTGTCTCCTTTTAAGATAATTGTGTTGTTCTATCTGCGACATGATATTCTAAGTGAACTAGCACTATAAAAACTGGTGGAAATCCAGACTAGTCAAGCAG
>JAUTBZ010166439.1:0-24287 GCA_032361785.1 Lepetodrilus galriftensis | reverse complement strand
ACAACTTAACATAGCTGTTACTACTGTACAACTTAACATAGCTGTTACTACTGTAATCTCCTCCACTGCCACCCTATCTCACAGCCAGTACAAATCTCCACTGTTGTCATCTAGGTCAGGCATTGTACAGCTTATGTTTTCAAAATAAATGCATCAAAGTTTGTATTCAATGTTATTACGTACTGGCTTTGTCAGAGGTATTGTGTTGTGCTGAAAGTATCACGTTATCATGAGGTTATGCTGTATGTAGCCTGGGAAAATAGAAATTGGAAGTAAGCTGGTTGAAATTGACTTTCTAATGAACTGGGAAACATGGTAATGCACAGGCCGATAGAGATATGTTAATGGGTGATTAGAGAGATTTCATGAGTCAGGTTTTGCTCAGCGTTGCATGTGTAAAGCATTTCCTTATCAATTATGGTACATTAGACACATAACACAGATGGTTGACCTATTTAATGCTTGAACATGTTGAAAGAACAATGTTATATCTAGAAGTTTGCAATTTGATTTTGATTCGTCTACCAAAGTACTATGACCAAGATCATCTACGTATTTAACTAGCTATGTACAAATGTAGTCCTTATCTCATAATTGTCATAATTAATATTTCCTTATTTTAATATTTGAATTAATTGAAATTTATGACAAAGATTATTGCCACCTACTATTTGTGTAGGTGATCCCGGATTCATTGGAAAGTGACCAATATTTATTAATAATTGATCGATAATGTGTTCATTGGTATCATTATGGATAAACAACATCGCTAATTAGTCTTAGTACATGTAATCAGGCTTTTTGAATATACATTGCTATATGTGAGAATATACAGCTTAATAATTGAATAATTTGGTGTTTTCCATCATTGTCCAAGTATTTCAGTGATGTCCCAGTGGTCTGCTTATGATGGGGTGAGAACCCGTAGTTAGGGAGAATTTTGCAGAATTTCTGTCATAACCTTTGACATATCTAAACGATGTACATATTGATATTCTGAATATTTGCAGATAAATTGTTCATCCTGAGATTGTCTTCAAGTGATGACATAGCTTAATCTGGAGCTTCTATGAGCAGTCTAACACTAGTTCTTCCTCAACTTTGCTCAGTTTTTATAGTTTTCCTATGAATATTATAAATCTTCAACACTGCAGGAAATAAAGACTGTCATTCTATCAACGGAGTTGTCAGAGCTTGGCTGAGTTGTCAGATTGTTCATTCTGAGTTTGGCTAAGTTTTCAAATTATTCACTCTAAACTTTGCTGAATTGTCTGATAGTTTATCTTCAGAGATGAGTTATGATATTCCACTTCTGTCTATGGTATGCTGTTTATTAATACTCCTGTTTATGTCTAACACACACTCTGCATATTTGAAACACTATTTAAAACATGATGAAGATGTAATGAGCTTAGCATAGCTGCATAACTGTCGGACATTATTCAATGGAGTAACTGTTCTCATTGCTATTTTGGTTTATATTACTAGCATGACTAGTAATACTCACTATTTCAAAGTATTTGATACTTTTGCAATTTGTAGCAAACATTTTGTACCTGTTTGATTAATATGGGCACAAAGTAATGGCAATGTTTGTCAGGTAGTTAATATGGTTAATGTTACGTTTCCCTATCCAGGAATATATCGCTCACAATTTCACAAAGATGACACAAGCTCGGAGAGGAAATGAAATATCCTGCTTTCTAATCCAAGCAAATCTGTGTAAAATCTGTGTATCTATTCATCACACAATCTGTGTATCTATTCATCACACATGCTTGCGTAATCTTAGCACGGACAAATTACCAAAAAAACTGCCGCTAGCATAGGTTCATCAATTTAAATGTCTTTGAAACAGTGTTGTGGAATTATTTCCAGCGCCAGGACAAGGGTTAGGAATTGCTGTAATAAGTCTCGGAGGACACTGATAGATGCTGCTCTATACAACCAGGTCTGCCAGCAGAATCAATATTGCCCAATGTCGTACATTTCCTCGAGTACTTCTTCGGTCACACAAACTTAAGTTGTTGTATTTTTTTGTATTTTTTTGTAGGAAATGTAATTATAGTTTTGCAACAATCTCGACACGAGCCATTTTCAGGCTATTTTATATTCACAGGTCACACGGGTTAGTAATCTTTCTGTGGATGTCGCCCAACCAGTCTTAGATTGGATACAAAATGAATTAATTTTTTATCTTGGATTGAATTACCATTAACATGTGGTATGGTCATTTGAATACAGTGGATTTCTTTGGGTATTTTTATATCCGTGTATCCACGACCATACCTTTTTCTACTGAAAATTGAAATTCAGATCCAAAATTCAGATTAACAGTCATTAGTTTGATCTAGTGTCTATAGAAAATTCAGTACCGGATAGGTACTGGCAGATCTGTAGATAAAGAATTAGCTCTAGAAGACTGACTGACTGACTGATATGAGTGTTGCTGTAGTGTTGCTGTCATAGACAGAAGATTGACTGATTGGTGTGTGTTGTATCATAGTGCAGACTGTTGTATCATAGTGCAGACTGTTGTATCATAGTGCAGACTGTTGTACCATAGTGCAGAGTGCAGACTAGTTATATCACTATGTGGGTGTGGAAACCTGTAACAACCGTAGTGCTGAGAGTTGCAATAAACACATGGCACGTTCTGTCTAGTGCTGATGAACCAATGATGACTGCTACAGTACAGACAGCACATCCCGGTGTGATTCCTTCAGACGTCCATGTGTAGGTTCAAACTCTGGACCTATATTTGGCTCCAAGGTCTGCCAATCTACTGCACTATATTACATCCTATCACTTGAAATACTGTCATCATATCATTATTAGATGTCACAATCTGCACTTCATTGAATTGTTTCATGTGTACTGGGAGATGATCAATATTGGCTAAGAGATAACAAATAATGAATTGGTCGATGGATAAATGCAGATTGTGGACAGCTGATGCTTTCTGATTAATGAACATTTGGAGGAAATAATACCATAGTGCATCTGGCATTTTCCACATGTTCTTTAAATTTTAAGTTAAAAACATTTTTCATTGCTTTCATGTTACATTTTTGTTTCTAAAATCTTTGTATCGTTGAGAAATAATACAATCTAATTACCATGGTTACAATGAAATCATTTCCTGTTCTTTCCAAATTTAAGACCTAAGATCAAGATCAAGATCTGTCAGTTTTTCCTCCGTTGACATTTCATGACTGAATGACGCAATCTGGCAATAGGAACACATGAGATGGCTAATCATAAGTATCTTTCAAAAATCAATTTATATTGGTTCTTTATCACAAATGAAACCATATCCCCTTTATCATGTTTATAGAGTTGTACAGATGATGCCAAACAGACAAGATGCTATGTAATACAGTTTGTGTTATATCGTTGTACAGATGACACATAGACAGACAAGATGCTATGTAATACAGTTTGTGTTATATCGTTGTACAGATGACACATAGACAGACAAAATGATATGTAATAACAGTTTGTGTTATATCGTTGTACAGATGACACATAGACAGACAAGATGATATGTAATACAGTTTGTGTTATATCGTTGTACAGATGATACATAGACAGACAAGATGATATGTAATACAGTTTGTGTTATATCGTTGTAAAGATGACACATAGACAGACACGATGATATGTAATAACAGTTTGTTTTATGCACAATCTGTTGAATTGCTGCACAGTTTTTCTAAGTGAATGTTAGTGTCACTTACACAAAGTTAGTGTTGGTGTCACAGTGGCACAATGTTAGTGTTACAATGACACAATGTTAGTATTAGTGTCACTGACACAAAGTTAGTGTTGGTGTCACAATGTTAGTATCACAATGATACACTGTTAGGGTTAATGTCACAGTGACACAATGTTAGTGTTAGTGTCAGTGACACAATGTTAGTATTGGTGTCACTGACAACATATAAGTGTTAGTGTCACAATGATACAGTGTTTGTGTTACTGTCAAAGTGGCACAATGTTGGTGTTATTTGCACAGTGACTGTGTTAGTGTCACAATAACACAGTGTTAGTGATAGTGTCACAATGGCACAATGTTAGTGTCACAGTGGTACTGTGTTAGTGTTAATAGAACAGACACAGTGTTAGTGTCACAGTAGCACACGCATAACATGAAGTCCTAACAAAGCTGCAATGTATCTAGACTATTTATGTTCAGATTTATCAACTTCCACACACAGTGGTAATAGTATTATTGAAGATAAATGTTTCTATTTCCTCTTAGATTCCCCAGATGTGAACCCTGAAATTGACTGTGAGGACTTTTACTTTCTTTTTGGACATGCCAATTTTATTTTTCAATGTTGTGATTAATATGTCTCTATGTCTCTTTGACCTCCGGTAACCATGGTGACATCAGCTTTACATCTCATCCTATCTTTTCTTAAAATCACAATCTCCTATTCCCCACCATTGATAATACCCCATTTTTGGTGTTTTGTAACTGATAACATCGGGAATATTACTGCTAACATATTTACAATATTCCCTACCCGGGTATTGGTGAGAATTATCTCTTAATACATGTTAATGGGTTTTCATGTAGTTTCAGATTTTTTTTGCTATAAAATTTACCGGTAGTAATATATCAAGCTCCGACATTCACATGAGTTTAACCAACACTTTTAGATCGTTCATACTTCAGTGAACAACCGTAAAATCACGGTCATTTCTTAAATAATATTGTGTAATCATTAAGTGTTAATCATGTATGGGTGAAACATTCCCACTGCGACATTTATTAGCATGAAATCACTTCATGACTTTTCACAGCTACTGCTGATCAAATCTTGATTTGTCCACAATTTCTCGAAACAAACTGAAGTCATTCAAAATAACTTAACTCAGAGTTTTTCAAACACAACAATTTGTATTTCTCGAAAAAAACTCCAATTGTTAATATCGTTTCCATGGTTACGGTAACTGAAAACTGCATCATTTCGGGGGAAAAAGTCAGTTACAAACTGAGTTCTAATCTCAGCTGAGATTTCTTCCGAGAAGTCCTGACCTGGTGTGTGAATGAAAATAAATCTATGCAATTGGTTTTTATGTGAGTTAGATTTTGGCTGTTATTTAGCCCATGTTCTGCATATTTCTGTAAATCAACATGATCAATGAAGGAGTTCAAAGTAATTTGTCTTTTCTTTGGCTATTTTGTAATTTTTAAGATATCTTTCATTATTGATTTGTACAAACTTTTTTTTTGATGGATGGAGAGAATATCTGTGCTATGACACTTTTTTTCTTTTTTTCTCTTTGTCATTGTCATGGACTGAGTTTAAAAACATTGATTTTCAACATACTGTCACAGGCATACAGACAGACATTCACTTTTAATGTTAGAACGGTGGTGAATACGGTGAAGCAATTATTAGATGCAGATCTCAACTTGCAATTATATATGACATGTAATGGCTGCTGTAAATTGCTACATAGACAATTGCTATGATCTATGCTATACTGCAAACATAATGAATGCAGACATGATAGGGCTACAATGCGCTATAGACCTGTCAACTATGTTTTGTACTTTGTTGTACAAGATTTTGGCTTGCATCATTTGTCAATTATACATTTTGAATGATTATCATGATCACTATGATAAATTTTGATATTAATACTCTTCATGGGATACTGTACATGGTATACATCTGTGTTGTGATGCTTCTTTTATTTCATTCATTGTCTATACAGTCCATGTTGTCCACATGTTGTTCATCTGTTGTTTGGTCAAACCTATTGTTATCTTGTGTTGTCCACCTATTTTTATCTATTGTCCACTTTATTGAATATTGGACTAATGTTTTGAAAGTCACTTTAAGACAGTGTAAAGAAACTGTAATGGTCCCGAAGATGCCAATGGAATCTCGCTAAAGTAAAAGATAAAAAAAAAACAGCCCCAACCCCACATTTTTCTAGGTAAACAGGTAAAGTCAATGTAAAAACTTGTCCAATATTGAATACAGGATCTGTGTGTTGTCCATGCTAGCTATTGTACATTGTGTTATGTTGTCTACTCTCCTATCCACCCTAATTGTTATCTATTATTCGTTGTATATTGTCCACCTGTTGTTCATCCTGTTGCCAAATCTATCACTATTTTGTCCACTCTATTGTCTATGCTATTGTCCAACATATTGTCTGCTTTAGTATCTATTGTCCCGTGTATTGTCCACTGTATTTCCTGTCACCCACTGTAGCGTCCAGTCTATTGCCTATGCTATTGTCTGCTCTATTGTCTGTTATTGTCTATTCTATTACATATTTCCCACTCTATTGTCTATGATATTGTCTACTCTATTGTCAATGCTATTGTCCCATTTTATTACATATTTCTCACTCTATTGTCTATGCTATTGTCCACTCCATTGTCTATGCTATTATCCACTCTATTACATATCATCCACTGTATTGTCCACTCTATTACATATTACTGTATTATCCACTCTATTACATATCATCCACTGTATTGTCCACTCTATTACATATTGTTCACTGTATTGTCCTCTCTGTCTCTCCAGTTGAGTATCCGCCGCAGCACTTCACGGAGCAGCCGGTGTCGGGCGACCCCAAGTCCCAGGGTCTGATCAAGAGACTGACATGCCAGGCTACGAGCTACCCGAGCGCGGTGTACAGCTGGATGAAGGATGGCGTGTTCATCACACAGAACTCCACGCTGACCGTCCACGAGCTGACCAACCTCCAGCGCAGTGATGCCGGGTCCTACCGATGTCTGGCCGGAAACAAACTCGGGGCCTTCCTCAGCCCTCCAGCTCGCCTGGTTGTCGCATGTGAGTTGTGCCGTTGTCGCGTCACTGTCGTGTCGCTGTTGTGCTGCCGTTGTGCAGCCTTCCGGTGTCATGTTTTCTTACTTTCAAAATACACCTCAAACATCAAGCTTTTCGTTATTGTATTTTACTGCTAATAGATACTGTAGAAAGTACATGGTTACCAATTGGACAAAGTATCGAAAAGAAAAAAGATCATATCCTAGCCGTAATGTTTTCAAACCTAGTTATACTCCTGTGTAGTGTCATAACATTGAGAACAGGGGAGGTAATGCTTCGTACTTCACGGGGTGATGTTGTCATTGTTCGCCATGCAGTGTCAGTCCATGTCATAACATGGGGATATACGTACACAGTAGGACGTAACTATTGCCCCGCTGTCAGGTGATGTCAATGTTGTCTGATCTGGTGTTATTGCAGCATGAATATACCTCCAAGCAGATTCAACCTATTTACATTTCAAACTGAAATTACATCATGGTCGATAAAAGACTGCATTATGTTGTATTTAATTTGAGTCAAGCATGTTTTATTTGCTCTCAGTTACATTCATGAAAGTATTACATATCTCTCTCGGGACATGAGGATAATAAAGGTGCTATTACATACATTATATACATATTAGATGCACTGTGCTTCATCTATTCCTCAAGTATGACAATCTGTACTGTACATCTCTCCACAGACATGGACAATTTCATAACTGGTTCAGCTGTGGGTAAGACCGTGCAGGAGGGGAGAGCACTCATCCTGGAGTTACCTCCCATTAACAGCACCCCCGAGCCTGCAGTTGACTGGAGGGAGGGCAACACCACACTCTCCACGGAGGACATCTACCACCACGTGACGCTGGACAAGAAGCTGATCCTGCTCTCCACGTCCACCGCAGACTCTGGGAAGCAGTACACCGCCCGGGCGGTCAATGTCTACACTGGTCAGAACAGCATAAGCTGGCCATACAGAGTCACTATCACTAGTATGTGTGTCTACTAGTCCAGTTTATATCATTAGTGGATATTTATTGTTTCTGCTGCAATGCTATTGTGACTAAATGACGTGGCAACGATGATTTGCAAAGATTTGTGTAATCAAATAGCCATACACATTTGAACTTTTAGAACTACTGACATTATTTTATTCTGTAATATATTCTGTAGCACCTATATATTTTATATTGTAGGTGACAGTAACCCCTCTCAGAACATCGAGCCTAAGATGATTGTACCACCGCATGATACTCAGGCAAATTCCGGTGACTCTGCTGTCAGGCTGGAGTGTGTGGTCAATGCCAGGTTTGTCTCCATTCTATAATTAGTTCTACTTATCCTTCTACTTCTAGTTCTACTACTACTATAGTTCTAGTTCATAGGTTTTTCTGTCCATAGTTTGATGAATAAAATAAATTGCAGTCAGTCCTATTTGAACATGTTACAAATGTGTTACATTATTTGTCTTCAGACCGATGAACTATCTCCGCATCGAATGGTTCAAGATTGATGGCAGCACTAGGACCCCGATATCCGCAGACAGCAAGTTCTTTCTCTCAAATTACAAACGTCAGTTGACGATCAGGACCCCCGCGGCCACCGACTCCGGAATCTACGAGTGTGAAGCGTCTCTCAATCCTCCAGGAGTCTCCAACATCCCCCGCGCCACAGCTTCTGCCAATGTCACAGTCAGAGGTGAGATCTGCTTCTCATGGCTTCAACGCAAGCCTCCTTTCACGTTAGTACTATCCATATGGCTATGTTTGTAAAGAACAGAAGTAGAGGTACTCGTTTATATCAATCTCGTATGTTTTGAAGTATTAGGCATCATCTGATCATTATGCCAACCATTCTATGCTCAGGTATCGAACTTAACATTAGCCCACTAGCCCAAAGCATTTCTCACAATCTTAAAGGTATCCTAATATAAGGACTACGGTAGTAGAAATTTAAGTTTTTGTAATAAATTTGTTATTTGAATCATTGTTCAGGCTAGTAGCTTTGTTGTGAGCAGTTCTATCCCTGATGCTGACTGTTCTATTCTGATCATTGTTCTTCCCATATTGCAGTGCGTCCTTCCATCACACCGCCTCTGCCACCGTCGCTAGAGAAGGACTTCAGTGAGATGGTGACGATAACATGTCTGGCCGTGGGTCAGCCCGACCCCAGTGTGGCCTGGTACTACAACGGCCGACTGGTCAGCAGCTTGGCCAACTCCAGGTGAGGTCCCAGTCCGGCTCAGTCCACTGTGTTGTCCAGATAATCAGACAAATGCTGACGATGGTGTGAATTTTCAACTCCTGTTTATAATACTCCATATGTGATTGACAGACAATGGTGTAAACACTGATAGGAAACTTTCAAGTAGTTTATTTAAACCCATACAGTGCCCCTGGCAATGGTGTGAATGCTAATGGTGTGATTGTTCTGCAGATACACAGACTTTGGTAACGGAACCCTGGTTCTGGAGGACATCGACCTCCCCGATGCCGGCGTCTTCCAGTGCATGGCGCAGAACGGAGCAGGCGAGACATCCGGGTCCACATGGCTCAAAGTCAACAGTCAGTCCTTTTTAACCTCCGCTAGTGTACATGTGTTCTCTACTGTGTGGCATCTCTTCATCTGTCCAGCATCATCTGTAGTCAGATGTTTCTATCATTAGTCAATGTTATACACTACTACATTTGGAATGACACTTCTATTGATATATACACTGTTGGATGTAATAGCGTGGATATTAATGACATTTGCACCTGCAAACATTCCTGACAACAATTTGAACAAAGTTTGTCTGACAGCAGACATTTTACGAGAGCTTCCTTTCATGATACAGATCCTTTTATTCTAGTCTACCATCCTGTGGAGTTAATGCATCATATAAATATTATTATTATTATTATTATTATTATTATTATTATTATTATTATTATCCTCTGTTGCTTCAGGCTCCCCGCCACGCTTTGTCACCAGTCCTCACAACCTGACTGTGGTGGCCATGAACGAGGCGCGGTTCCCCTGTGTGGTCAGCGGCGCTCCTAAACCTACCATCATCTGGAAGAAAGGTAACGTGTCATTACGTGCTCTACACCACCGCTCCAGTAACATGTAGATAGATAGTAACATGTAGATAGAGATAGATAGTAACATGTAGATAGATAGTAACATGTAGATAGATAGTAACATGTAGATAGATAGTAACATGTAGATAGATGTCTGTGGCGGCCCACTGCTGTCAGACTGCGCTTTGTTTCGTGTTGGTTGTTATTGGAGGATCATGCCAGAGCTGACATGTGACATTCTTCCATTGACAGTGACGGCAGCTGGCGAGATGAACATCACCAGTGGAGGGCGGTTCCAGATCCTGGCCGACGCTCTGCTGATCGCCACCACACTGAAGGAGGACTCAGCGCTGTATCGGTGTGTCGCCACCAACATCCGGGGCACTGCCAGCAAGGAGGCTAGACTACAGGTCATCGGTACGTCAACACCACATTGTCACTGCTTTCTTTGTCTCTGATATGTACAGACCATCTGGTCGTTCTTCTGCCTGAGTCATTAATACCACCTAGGGATGTGGAGGAATACCAAAATATTAGAACACTAATTGAAACAATCTAATTTTGCTCTTTACAAGTAATTCTATCTTAATTTTATTCCACCACTCATGAACAACTAGTTGTTTATATTCCATATAAATAAAAATTAATATTTTCCTTACAGTGAAAACCCAGATTGTACATCCCCCTCAGAATATCACGGCCATCTTGAGCACGAGTGCGACCCTGGAGTGCGGAGTTTCCCACGATGAACACATCGATGTCACGTGGCTGTGGTACTTCTACAAGAAGCCAAACTACAATGAGCAGGCTATCATCAGCGCGGGACGCCGCATCATCACCGCCGCCGGCAGCCTCATCATCAGTGGCGTAGCGGGTCAGGACATCGGCCGCTACAAGTGTCAGGTCATCTCGGCCGGCGGTAATGACAGCAGGATCGCCTCTCTTCTCGTCGTAGGTGAGTCACGCTGACACTTGTTTACAATACAGGTATAATGTAACAGCAAATACCTAAACATATACCTCAGATTTCCCAGAAGCAATTGTCTCAAATGGTTGAAAGATTCCCGCAGTGACGTTAAACTCCATATTCACTCACTCACTCCCAGCAGCATTACACTGACTTCACTACATCCATGTTCTGCTGTTGCTACACTATGACTATGCATTTTTGTTCTTGTGTCTTACATACAACATGTTTATTCTGGTGACCACAGAGCTGCCGAAGCGCCCGGTCATCACATCTGTGGTGATGGACACGCAACAGGAGAACAGTGTCGTCATCTCGTGGACGCCGGCCGTCAGCGGGAACAGCCCCATACAGAGATACATCATCAGCTACCGTGATGAGAAGCCAAGTGAGGACATTTCTCTGTTAACTCGCTGTACTAGCTGTACTTGTAGTCTTGTCGACTCTAGGTTGACCTCTACCTTCACCTCTTGGTTGACTTCTCACATGCCACTCTGCACAGAGGTGCTGCTCTAACAGTTGTGAGTACAAATAATTGGATAATGGGTGTACAGATACTAGGTATACAGATAGTGGGTGTATGGATAAGTGGTGTACAGATTTGTCGATTTAAAAATAATAATTTCTGTACAATTAAGACAATATCAATTTGCATTATGTTTTCTGACTGTATTCTTCTGGTGTTGACGTGCTGTACTACTGTATTGCAGACGGTAACAATGACGACTCCAAGTGGACCAAGTACCAGGAGACCGTGCCGTCGGACGCCGTGCAGTACACAGTGTCAGGTCTGCTGGCCGCGCGCTACTACAAGTTCCGGATCAGTGCGGTCAACGCTGTGGGTGAGGGGGAGGCCAGTCAGCCCAAGCCTGACCAGCCCATCCAGATGCCACCCCAACGTGAGTACACCACCATCACTTCTTGTCCTCATCCTCACTGCCGACATCGGAAGTCTGCGATAAGATAATATTTTATTTACATGTATTTAACATGATGACCTGTCTTCCTATTACAATGGCTAATATGTTGCAGTCTATGTTGAAGTGACCTTTTATTTAATTATTTATAGGATATTGTGTGTATTCATATATTCAATTCAATTGAATTTGTTTAATGGTATTTAGGCCATTGGTCCTTACGCATGAACATGATATCTACTACTATCTTTATGATATTCCAACTATATTTTTCTTGAAAATAAAAAGCGATAATTCTATAAATCACCTATGCACAGCAGGCATGTAGCCAATAGAATGTAACATAAGTGACTTCTGACCAATGGAATGTAACATAAGTGACTTCTGACCAATGGAGTTCATCGTAACTGTTTTCTCATCTCTCCAGCGCCCAGTGCTCCTCCCAAGAACTTCTACTGCGTGAAGAGCGCCAGTACTCCCCGCGCCATCATGATCACGTGGTCTGCGCCCGACCCGAGCACCTGGAACGGCGACCTCCTGGGCTACATCATCAGCTACAAGGTGGCCAAACTTCCTCTGATGCACCGCAACGTGACGGACACCACGCTGACCCACTTCCTACTTGACAACCTGGTGTACTACCAGGAATACGAGGTCAGCATCGCGGCGTACAACATCAAGGGCGTCGGCGTGTACAGCAACGTCTTCCCAGTGTGGACAGAGGAAGGACGACCCACAGCGCCACCGAGAAACGTGACCTTGGCCTCGCCAAACTCCACCAGCATCTTGGTAAAATGGCGGCCTCCTTACGCCGGGGAGATCAACGGAGTGAACCAAGGCTACACCATTGAGCTCAGGAGGAAGAGTGTGTCGCAGACCGAGCAGGGCGTGTTTGTCCCGTCCGACGTGAACAACCTGTACGGACCCCAGGAGAAGTTGGTGTTTGACATGCGGAAGTACACAGAGTATGTGGTGACCATCGTGTGCCGGACCACGGCGGGTCCAGGTCCGTCCAGCACAGAGAAGGAGATCACCACACAGCAAGATGGTGAGTGCCGAGTCTGTGATACTTGTGCTGAGTCTGTGACATGTGTGCTGATATTGTGACATGTGTGCTGATTAAGTAACATGTGCTGATTCTATAATACATTTGCTGATTCTGTAACATATGTGCTGATTATGTAACATGTGTGCTGATTTTGCTGATTCTGTAACATGTGTGTCAGGCAACTTCTGAAGATGGTGAATACTGCTTTTTGTAACAAATATATGTCAGGCAAACTCCCTGCAAAATATATAAACTTGAGTATTAATTGCCGAGTGTGAGCAGGTTGGTTACCAGCTTCATTGAGTCATTCTTATAAAGTCACTTTTAGAGTCCGATGAGCTTCAAACAAATTATATTATTTTGATTTTATTATGGTCATGTGTTGTTTTTCAGTTCCTGGTCCGGTTGGAGATCTGAAGTTTGACAACATCCGTGACACGACTCTACGAGTGACGTGGACACAGCCCCAGGAGGTCAATGGAGATTTGCTAGGTCAGACATGTTTCCAGCATTCGCTTTCCTTCATCGGAGTCCTGCTCACAATACTTCTGTGTTTGATCTATTCATCTGCAGTCCCCGTACAATGAATGTAATGAATGTGAGGTTTCACTGATATATTTTGATACTATTGTAGATTTTGATCTTCAGATTTGGGTATAGGAGGATGAATACATCATATTAGTGTAACACCCTGACGTAGTGCAGTGTTCCTGGTTATGACCTCTGTTTGACCTCTCTCCTACACAGGCTACATATTGTCGTATGAGAAGAAGAACCAGTCGTCATCACGCAGAGACCTGGAGCTGCAGCACACCATCACGTCCTACACCATCAGACAACTCATGCCCACCACCAAGTACCGCATCTCCGTGGCTGCCAAAACGTCGAAGGGGATGGGGCCTGCCGTGTCTGCGGAGATAGATTCGGGAGTGCCACCAGGTATGATGCTGGAATTACCATATCCGTGTCTTGGCATAGATCATTGCAAATGGGTGAAAGTTTCCCACAGCAACTTTAAACTCCATATTCACTCTCTTGGCATAGAAAGATGTTGACTTCTACCATGTCATCAATAGTGTAGGCTCTTCTGGTACTAATTAGTTTAATTGTTTAGAGGAACCATATCATAATGGTATTATGGCATTCTTCTAGGAATTTCCAATAGCAACATGTCTTGTGGTTGACTGGAACCAGATCAATTTTGTACAGCTTGCATCAATATTTAGTGCATATCATTATATGCATCTGTTTGATTTCACTCTAGAACTGCCGACTGCCCCGTTCAATCTGGGAATCACCAACATCCACGCGCGGTCCGTGCTGCTCCAGTTCCTGCCGGGATCCAATGGGAAGACGTCCATCACGCTGTGGCTGGTGGAGGCGCTGGAGGGCGATGCTGTCACCTGGAAGCAGATCTACAACATGACCAACCCTGATGCAAGGGAGATAACTGTGCTGAACCTCCGGCCGTACACCCACTACAAACTGAGGCTGATCGCGGAGAACATTGTGGGACGGAGCAACTACAGTGCGGCCACGCGGCAGTTTGAGACGATGCAGGACGCCCCGGCAGGACCTCCAGGCAACGTCACTGTCAGGGCCCTTAACTCTACATCCTTCAGAGTCAGCTGGGTGGTAAGTTGGTTGTAATTATTTCTATGAGCTAACCATGCCATCTTCATCCTATCATTGATACAGTATTTGGTTTGAAGTCACGAAATGTATTTGATGATGTCATTTACTTATTTAATATAGAGAATTAATGAATCTTCCAATATGCCACTGCAATAAGTTTTCCTCCATAACAGTTACATGTTGACAAAGTAATTTGGAAATGTTCGTCGTTGTAGCCGGTGCCTCGACAGGACTGGAACGGAGCCCCACGCGGCTACAAGCTGTACTACCGCATGAAGGTGAACGGGTCAGAGGTCACTGACTTCACGGTGATGGACCTGGAGAACGGAATGAACATGGAGAGCGTGACCTTGGCCCACCTGCAGGAGTGGGTGGAGTACGAGGTCAAGATGACCTCCTATAACGACGTGGGAACCAGTAACTTCAGCCCAGTCACCGTTGAGCGAACACGCGAGTCTGGTGAGTACCATGACCTCTGAATTACAATGACAGACGCTGCTGTCAACTGTTAGTAGAATGTCTCCACTATGGCAGGCTGTGATCCAATGATGAGGTGATGGATGTACTACTTGTCAAACACAGTAGAATAGAAAAGTCATCAATTCTGTGGCTTTTATGAACATTTACTTACTGTGTGTGAAGTGACTTGATAAAGATGAACCGACTTATTCCATGACTGTTCTGTTCTAGTTCCGAGTGCCAGTCCAAGAGATGTATCGGCGGAAGCCAAATCGTCCACCAGTATCAACATAACATGGGGGCCTGTGCCCATCCTAGAGCAGAATGGAATGATACAGGGATACAAGGTACACAAATCAGCTTTCTATTGGCTTCACATCTATTTTTTTACTTCTCTATGGATTAGCAAACTAGAACTGAATTCCCCGTGATTTCCATCTGTAGGTGAAGTACTCCGCTCTCTCCGAGCACATCCAACCTGAGTTCGCCACAGTGGACAGAAATGTTACCTACCACTTATTGCTGGGCAACCTACGGAAGTTTGTTCAGTACAAGATTCAGGTTCTGGCGTACACCAGGATGGGAGACGGACTTCTCAGTACACCCGTCACCGCCAAAACCATCGAGGACTGTGAGTATCCAGCTCGGTGTCACCAGAATTACCTCCCCTTGCTAGCACTCTCTCTGTTACGTCAGTCACTGTGGAACAGTGGTCACAATCTTGCTACAGTCCAAATCGCTACTCAATACAGATTCTTTGGTTCTCCAGCAGTGCAATATTAATAACATGACATATAATCAACTGCAAGGGAATGCAATTCAAATTGATAGTTCAGTTCAATCTTCTCAACAGAATAGAAACTCATCATAGTATTTTGTTAATGCTTATGAGCGGTAAACTTGACAATAGCTCCAGTTTGTTCCACAATGAGTGTTAAACTTGACAATATCTCCAGTTTGTTCCACAATGAGTGGTAAACTTGACAATATCTCCAGTTTGTTCCACAATGAGCGGTTTCCTCACACAGATCCAGGGCCGCCGATCATCATCTACTTCCCTGAGGTTACGTTCTCCACGGCTAAGATCGTGTGGAATCCTCCGGCGGAACCCAACGGCTTTATCACAAACTACAAGCTGTCGTACGTCCGACGTGCCTCCCAGGACACGCCCAAGACCGAACAGCTGCCGGACAACGTCCTGGACTTCACCGTGAACAACCTGGTCCGAGAGACGTACTACACGTTCAGCGTGACCGCCAAGACAAGACTGGGGTGGGGGCAGACGGCTAATGTTACGGTCTACACGATGAACGACAGACGTGAGTTTGTGCTGGTCAGCTTTATATACTGCCATAGCCATACAACTGATATGACATACAACATTTCTATGTATACATTTATTTAAGATATTGCTAGATAATACTCAATATACTTGAAATATAAATTGATAATTTTGATGCTTTGATATATGACATTTATGCCATATTGAAGATGTTATAAAAGTGAGTTAAGAATAGACTATGGCAATACCTCAAAGACGATGTCTCTCACTTGACCTGCAGGTCGGCCTGATAGCCCATCCACCCCAACCATCGGGAGTTCAGAGGTCACGGCACGCAGTGTTACAATCAGCTGGAGTCCTGGCAATGACAATTACGGACCTCTGAGGAACTACACCATCCAGTTCCAGCCCCGCGGCGGTGATTGGAAAAGCATCATCAACAATGTCCTCCCAGACACCACCTCACATGTCGTCTCCAGGTAACCATTGATGTCCTCCATCTCAGAAGAGTGTCAATAACATCCTATTGAAATCTTAATAATGAAAGCTATATTAAATTTTGATTAAAACAAATACATGGATGCCTTCTGATGCCAGTCATCAAGTTTGGCCTGCTAATAACACTAGATATTGGTAAGACTGAATGGATCGTACATAGCAGAAGCTGGTAGTTTGACACTGTGATGTTCTGCCGATCAGATTGCGTCCTAACACCTGGTACAAGTTCCGTGTGGCCGCCACCAACGACATCGGTACCAGTGACTTCAGCAGTCCTTCATCCGAGGTTCAGACTCTCTCTGATAGTAAGTCAACATACCAGGACAAGCTGTGTCCTTCCTTCTACAATGCAGTGTTAATTCTTCTCAGAAACGTAAAGGGAGACAATTCATTGATATTCCTAAAAATAATCTAAATTTATCATAAAACTACTTTTCTCTTCTTTAATAACCAAGAACTCATAATAATGTATACTGGATTATTTGCTGTAGTCATGATTGACTTGTGTCATTAGTAATGCAGCACTGAATGAATACAAACGTTTGTGAGGATTGAAGTGTTTCATCTGTCATGTCTGCATGAGTTGTGTGTCTGTCCACAGAGCCAGAAGGTCCTCCTAGAAACCTGAAGATTGCCGCGGTTACCACCACCTCCATCAATGCCACGTGGGAGGTACGTCCAGCGTCGTGTAGCAGATACATCTGTGTCTAACTTACTAATTATATTTATTATTCCTAAATATCATCAACTGAGTACATTAGCAAGGTTTCAGGAATTTACACAGATCTTATTTTATGGGCATAATTGAAACTCAATTGTTTGATTTTGTTTGGATACAGTCTATCTATTTCATGAAACTACATTATTAGAGTTAGACCATCAAGATTAACAATACATGAAATATTCGTATTTGTTTTTGATCTGACTTCTGGTGACTGTCAAGAGCATCACTGCCAGTTGTGAAATCCTGGTTCTTGTCTCACGTGTTTAAGTCAGACTGTGTTGTGTTTACAAGCCGCCCACAGAAGGAACCTGGAACAGCCCTGAGATAGAATACAGAATGAGATACAAATCTGACGTGTCTCATCTGTGGAGCTATCAGTTTGAGAGACAAAATGTCATGACGATTGAGGACCTGGTTCGGGGGCGGACCTACGAGCTCGCGGTCCAGGCACACAATCTGTTTGGCATTGGTCCATGGGGGAATAGCGTGTTTATCATTCTTGAGCTGGGTATGCTGCTATTGCATGAACGTATTGTGAAGATGGGTGTCCTATAGCCGTGGGTGTCCTATCGCTGTGGCATGATGTGGTGTTGTGGAAACATTGTCACTTGTGGCTTGCTCGTAAATGAATATTCTGTTTTGTATTAATACCGTTTGTTTGAAGTTGTGGTAAGATGTCTTCGATACTCGATACTTCGATACTCTGCTTAGTAATTGCAGTTCTCTATCTGTTCTTGAAACTGTTCTGAAGGAGAAAGTATTGTAATACAATCATATTCTCTTAGCATGATCTTAGACACTACGTTCTTTCTTTAACACTCACACATGCACAACAAGCACAAACTAGCCACGAGTTAGTCCACGTATGAAGGCTAAGGACCTCGTATGTAACCAATGGAACCCAGGTGAAGCCTAGAACATTTTCGAAATAGTAAAGCAACAGCTGAGTAATTGCTCTCAAAAGATGTTTGTAACCTCAGAGCTAGAGATGCTAGATTCGTTGGAACAGTTTCAAGAAGAAATAGAGAAAAGCTTGAATATAATCCATAGCATTTTCAATTTGGCATTAGTACCTAGATTTATTTTGGCAATAATATTCCGGTTGTCAGCATTCCAAGCAACAAGTACATTGACACACAGGCCAGACTGAAGGGGGCCATCTTTTATGTACTACTCTCCTGCCAACTGTCTATATATGGGTGTTGTCACGACTACATTACACACAGACCAGGCTGAGGGGACCATCTCTCACGTACTACTCTCTGCCAACTGTCTATATATGGGTGTTGTCACGTGCTGTGTGTACACGACTCTGTGCTTTCTCTGTTGTCCAGCCTCCAGCTGAGGACTCGTGGAACGGCCAGTTAGTTAGCTATATCGTACAGTACCGTCAGCTCCAACTACCAGACTACCAGGAGGAAACAGTGCCATTTAGCACCAATAAAATTGTGCTGTACAATCTGATAGTGTCCGTGTACTATGAGGTGCGGGTTCTGGCCTTCAATGCGATTGGTCGAGGGCCAGCCAGTAAGCCCGCCACCATATTTGTTGGAGAAGCGGGTAAGATAAAAGTCACATTTTGCCCTGTGCTTTATAGAATTTCAAAATTTTGATGAACATGTTTCTATTCATAATATTTGTTTAAATAACATATTTTCGACCATTTTGATTTTGAAATAATATATTTAATTCAAGAAAATTGATGGCCGTTACATAATCCACTGAATTGTAGGTGAAATTTATCTAGCACAGTATGTATTCATTTGCTTATCTACATATAAATTTGCATTATTTCACATTTTAAGTTTTGCATATTTTTTATTTTTGTTTCACCTGTAATATTTTGCTATTTTATTTCTGCTTGTGCACGGTACATAATATCTGTCTGTCAAGAGTCTGTTAGATATTGTGACACAAATTGTCTACAAACTGTCCACATATTGTCCACATATTGTCCACATATTGTCCACACACACTGGACACACACTACATATATTGTACATTGTACACTTTCCATTGTTTTCCCTGCAGCGACATTAAACTCCATAATCACTCACTCATTGTTACATTGATAAATTAATCCATTTACGTGGATTTTATCTGAAATTTATAATTGCCAATGTTTAATGACTACAATAGACAGTGACATGCTGCATTACATTTTAGCATTTGAAGTAGACACAAGGTGATAATATAAAAGACTAATGTTGAGGACTGAGACAGAAACATTATTCATGACTCGTCATACTGGTTATATATTGAGTGGATACCAGGTTAATAATATGATAATATTAGGACATACAAGAAAAGGCTATACAGCACACATGAGACAAGTAATAGAACACATACCAGACATGTTTGAATTAAATGACCTATCAGACAGGTTATAGAGGACCTATCAGACAGACTATAAATGACCTATCACTAAAACGGCCCTATCAAGACCTATCAGACAGGCTAACGAGGACCTCAGTCTGATATTTGCTGTGTTCCCTTCAGCTCCAACTGCGCCTCCAACCAATGTCAAGGCCACAGCCTCCAGTTCAGCTGAGATCCTGGTCACATGGCACCCGCCTCCCCCGTCCACACAGAACGGCGGCCTATCTGGATACAAGGTACCGAGGCCTCGTGTTGTTTACCTCACACTACGACATTTCTATACAGATTTTTAGTCATCCTTTATTGGAACGATGTGTATGTTGGTGGGCCTCCATGTATGGTATAACCAGCAGACTCTTACACCAAAACTTACGAGTAACTCCTGTGTTCAGGTTCTGTACTGGCTGAATGGTTCCGCCCCGGGTTCCGCCCGCCAGATCATCGTGGCAGAGCAGCACGTGTTACTACAGGGTCTACGCACGTACTCGCGGTACTTCATGACTGTACAGGCCTACAACCTGGCCGGCGAGGGCCCCAAGTCCCCCGTCCTGTCTGACACCACTCTGGAGGGAAGTAAGTGCTTCTGTCTCTGTCTGTCTGTCTGCCTGTCTGTCTGTGAGAGAGAGTGTGTCTGTGTTCTGCAGTGTGCATGACTGTAAGTACCATATGTGTAGTATGTGATTGTGTGTGTGAGTGTGCATGGGTGCATACATGCTTGTGTGTGTGTGTGGTCACATGACTCCAGCGGCCAGACACAGGGTTATACTAGACTGTTGTCTCTGTTTGGTTGTACTAGACTGCTGTCTCTGTGTGGCTGTACTAGACTGCATTCTCTGTTCGGTTGTACTAGTAGACTGCTGTCTCTGTTTGGTTGTACTAGACTGCTGTCTCTCTGTTCAGTCCCAGGACGGCCGGGTTCGCTGACCTTCTCCAACATCACACTGACCAAGCTGACCGTCAAGTGGACGTCGCCGGACAGACCCAACGGGAAGATCATCAAGTACGAGCTGACCTACTTCCTGAAGAAAGTCGATGGAGGTACGAAGGATTTCTCAAATATCTATTGCAAAAATTGTATGCTCATGTCTAAACAGATATACTAGGACATTTCAAACATATCTATTTTTAGTTAGCTTTCAATGGTTAGACATATTATGGTAAAAATGTATGACCATTCAAAGCTGTTACAACAATATCTAACCACTGAAAGCTGTTACACAGAAGTCTAGCTGCTGTTAATGACACTGTTGCTGATTGCAGTGGAGACAAAGCTGGTGAAGTTGACGCTGGACGGCAGCCAGTACAACATCACCATCGACAGTCTGGACGAGAACTCCAACTACACATTCCAGGTGTCGGCGCGCAACTACAAGGGCAGCGGCAGCTCCACCACCAGCTCAGTCCGCACTGGACCACAGCCTGGTGAGTTCATCTATAGTAGTAGTGTCAGAATACATATATGTGAACATGTGTATGAGAACATGTGTATGAGAACACATAATCATGTATGTGAACACTATGTGAAAACGTATATGTGAATATGTATATGAGAACACATCATTTATATATGTGAACATGTGGTGAACATGTGAATGAAAACATGTATGAGAACACCTGTATGAGAACACCTGTAAGATACGCATGGTCTTTCCACAGGCTCCCCGGGACCGCCCAGTCAACCCAGTCTAGAACAGAAAGACAAATCAGTCGTCCTGTCCTGGATCAATGGAGACGAGGGACATTCGCCCATATACGGATACATGATACAAGCTAAGCCAGACGGTAACTATTAGCTGTACTAACATTGTCTGTAACTTTATAAGTTGTTGAGCAGGTCTAGTAGTGTCAGTGCTACTGTGACAGATAGTTACATATCTCCACCACAGGCTGTAGAAGTCCATGTAACAATTGTAACATTCCACACTGTGAAACCTGGTAGCACAACCATGGACATAATTTTTATTGTTGACACTGGATTTGCAGGGGTCGTATATTAGCAATTCCTGTTCTAAGCGTGTCTTGGCTTTAGATAGTGCAGCCACTTTTCCATTTCTTGGCCAAACTGGTTGATGTGATGGGGACATGACATTTTATGCTTCAGATGGAGATAAATACAAGACGATTATGCAGAAGAACTCTAGAGAGCCGAAGGCGCTGGTCAGCTTCCAGAATCTGACGCCCAACACCAAGTACAGGTTCCGAGTCATCGCCATCAACTCTCATGGCATCAGTCCTCCTAGTGAGCCGTCTCAACTCCGTGAGACACCTGGTCCAGGTGAGCTAGGTACCAGCTGTGTCCATGTGTCCACTGGCCTTCGTCTACGCATCGATGGTGTATGCATAGCAGTGTTGTGGTACTGTAAATCATGAAATTAAAGCGAGCAGAATATTAATGCGAAAAAGGCGACCACCGTATTGTCGCATTTAATTGCTGCGCATTAAAGGTAAGACTGGTGAACAAACATGAATGAAGACATGGCTGTTCGCATTTTATTTGTGTCACATTTATGTCTAAAATCACATTTAGGTCGCATTAAATTAGTGATGCATTAATTTCGTGATTTACAGTATATGAATCGCAGTGTTATGGTGTACGCATATCAGTGTTATGGTGTACGCATATCAGTGTCGTGGTGTACACATAGCAGTGTCGTGGTGTATGCATCACAGTGTTGTGGTGTATGCATCACAGTGTTGTGGTGTATGCATCACATTGTTGTGGTGTATGCATCACAGTGTTGTGGTGTATGCATCACAGTGTTGTGGTGTACACATATTAGTGTTGTGGTGTATGCATCACAGTGTTGTGGTGTATGCATCATAGTGTGGTGTATGCATCATAGTGTTGTGGTGTACGCATCACAGTGTTGCAGTGTATGCATGACATTGTTGTGGTGTATGCATCACAGTGTTGTGGTGTATGCATCACAATGTTGTGGTGTATGCATCGTAGTGTTGTGATGTATACAGAGTAGTATTGTCTGTGTTATGGCATATTCACAATTATATATTAAAAAAGTACTTTCAATTATCCATTCATGCCATAAATAAAATAATGACCTTATTTAAAAACATATTTTCATTACTTGTTAATTATAGTGCTAATGTACACATCTCCACGCTCGTAGTAATACTTGTTGTTATTGTACACAGTAGTAGTGTTAATGTTAGTAGTGTTAATGTCAATAGTGTTAATGTCCATATACCGGTAGTGTTAATGTCCATAGTATTAATGTCGACATTGTTAATGTGTGTCCTGTGATTCCCTTGTAGGCACCACGTGTAAGTTGTACCTTTGACGTACGCTAGTCGTAGTTGTCGACAGGACATTTCTTCACTCTTCATACTCCCTTTATCTCTTAACTCCTTGATCTCTGAAGAAACAATAATCCAGCTGTTCATACTGTTTAAACAGAATACTAGAATACTAGTACATGACAAAGCATTCAGAATACTTGTTAAATGAAAGTAGTTTTTTAGAATTAGGTGTTAGCTCACTTCCATATTTTCATTCCAGCAGCGACGTTAACCTCCATTATTCACTCTCCATATTTTCATTTTCATACATGTAATATATTTTGTTCATTTTGTCATCAGAATATTGCAAACAAAAAGATGACCATCACCACAGAAAAAATCTCTATTCTCTTTATGACATCATGAACAAAGCAATGTTTTACATAACAAATCTGTGATTTCTGATCACCTAGACTAGATCCATGCAATATTTTGATGGCTGGATTTATAGAGGCCTGATATTAGCAGAGAAACAGATCATGTGATTTCTTACCATATATGCATATATAGTGAACATATATAGTCTTAACATTTCTATTGTTTAATTAGAAATAATCCCTGTATCATGTATGTCTACTGTAGATATCTGTAGAGCGATATGTGTTCCTATTTACCCAGGACTGGATATATTCATCTGTTTAATTACAAGATGTTTTAGTTTAGTAAATGTTGTCAATTTACTACCTGCGTACCAGAGGTGCTGGTTATCTTATGACCTAATGTTAATCTTTCTGTAATTATCAACCAGATAATCAATATTTATGAAAATAAATTAGTTAACAGTCTCAATATTACGTTCTTAATATGAACTGCAGAATCATATTGTATGACCGTTTACATTGTATCTAGAGTATGATAATCACAGGTCATGTTGCACCTAAAATGATGTCATTGTTGATGTCATTTTGTTTATGTCTGTGTTGCAGCGGTGGCGGTGGTTGGAAAGCCGTTCCACTCTGAGTGGTGGTTCCTTGTCATTGTGGCGCTCACTGGTGTCATCGTCATTCTCTTCATCACCTCCATCCTCTGTCTCATCGGACGCCGCAGCAAGAACAACAGTACGTACACAGCCTAACTCAGTTACCATGCAGTCACTCAGTTACCATGCAGTCACTCAGTTACCATGCAGTCACTCAGTTACCATGCAGTCACTCAGTTACCATGCAGTCACTCAGTTACCATGCAGTCACTCAGTTACCATGCAGTCA
>JAUTBZ010166428.1:0-10628 GCA_032361785.1 Lepetodrilus galriftensis | reverse complement strand
ACAGAAAGTACAGACAGAACAGCTAGAAAGGAGCAGCCCCCAGTCCATAATGTGCGTCCAAGACTGTCAATGGAACACCACCTAGGTCTCCTGAAGACTTATTAAGGTTTAGTGTTTGGGAGGGTTTAATAAATAGACATTTAGGAAATGTTACCTGACAGTCTTCGCTAACTTGACAATATAAATTATCTCATTAATTTGTTTTATTTTTCATATCTATCTAACTTGGAACAGCCAAATATTTCAAGTAAGTATAGTCCTTATGCATCAGAGATGATAACTTATACCAACCAGTACAGTAAACCGGATCCTAAATTCGTGGCCGGGATCTGTTACAATCTAGTCAGTGTGTTCACTGTGTAGTCTCTAGGGGTGACTATTGAGGCCAATTCTACTATTGCAATATTATTGCGATGGTCGATAGTATTGCAATAGTTGTGCTACTATTCGCTGATCGCTTACACCCAGTCCCTCCCTATTCTATATATGCTTGTAATTTACTTCCAGATACGGTCAATACCAATTTGATTTCAACGACTTGACAGAAGATGCTATAGTGAATTTTATGAGAAAGTGAGTATTTTAGAATAAAACGTGTTTCGAAAAACGAAAAGTGATTAAACTATATATGAAAATACAACTCAACATTACCTTGTTTATAACTGTTGGTCAATATATATAATTCCCATTGTAGCATTCTCCATGTGGAAACTGAAAGAATTACTTATACATGTATAACGTTTTCCACATCGTCAATCGACAACTTCATAAACAGACCCAGTTCCACTTGTATTGGTAACTATTACTTCATGGCATCATGTTACAATTCCTTCTTGTAACACATTTATGGTTATTATGCCACTTTATATTAATTACACGACTTAATTACATGTTAAATCAGAAACGAATATATATATGTGTGTGTTATATTTGCCTGCGGCCTAAAATAAAATATCGCTCCAAGGCAATACTATTATGTTCATGGTAACATGTTACACTAGGTTACATTATTAATTCTATGGTAACATGTTACAGCCCTAGGAAGCCCACAGCTCCGCCACCCACACAGCCCACACAGCCCACGTGGGAGGAGGAAGAATCCAATGTCGCCCACTTGACGGACGAAACATTCAACTCCTTTCTCCGCAAGAAGAAGCACGCCCTCATTATGTTCCACGCTCCCTGTAAGTATCTGTTCTACGCCCCCTGTACATATGTGTTATACGCCCCCTGTACATACCGGTATCTGTTCTACTCTCCCTGTACATATCTGTATAAATGTAACTTTGACAACCCTACTGTTACCATGGTTTCAGGGTGTGAATACTGTAAGGAAGCTAAACCAGAGTTCACGTCAGCTGCTGACAGGTTTAACTTGGAAAGCAAGGTAGGGGTACAACTAAACCTTCAGAGAGATATTGATGTACAACTACAGATAGAATGTGAAAGAGCTCATTCACAACCTTTTACAATACAATCCACAACATTTTTCATTTCTGCTTTAAATGTGTCTGGTGTTTCAGGTTCTGTCTGCCTGTGTTTCAGGTTGTGTCTGCCTGTGTTTCAGGTTGTGTTTGGTGTTTCAGGTTGTGTTTGGTGCTATTGACTGTACAGTCCACACAAGCACGTGCTCCACGCATCATGAAAGTGGATACCCCATGTTTAAGTACTTCTACTACGGCAAAGACTCACAACCTTATACTGGGGGTAGAAAAGTAAGACATGCTCATTGAACAGTAGGTTGTGAATGTTGATTGAACATTGGGTTGTAAATGTTGATGTATAAATCTGACAACATTACACAGAGGAGCAGGGGCTTTGAAGCGTCGTAAAGATAACATCCGTATTGGTGATCAATCAAGGTTGAAATAAATCTGTTCATCTGATACCAGAGAATGTCATTGCTGGTTGTTCGGGGCGGTGGTAGCACGCGTGGACGTAGGTACCAAAACTAACACAGGCTTTATAGTATACCCCGATCTTCAGCTAGATATTTTCCGTGGGTAGTGCTTTGCAAATAAATAATAATTACAATTTTATCGAGCTAGCCGCATGGAACTATGAGACATTTTGGTCTCCTAATTATGTCTTGCATATACTGGAGTAGAGTATAGTACCATGAAGCACCTGTTCTGCACCCTTATACTGGCTACTTGGCATACAGCGAAACACAGCTGATTTCTGTTCTTGTCCCTGTCCTCGATCACTGTGACTTCACTCACGGGTACAGGTACTGTGTTTATTTAGGAGGCTCAATTTGTCCAGTTCATGAAGGCCGCCATTAACCCTGGTTCAACCCTCTCGTCCCCGACAACGACACCGACCCCGACCGTAGAGGACGCCTGGAAAGACGTAGAAGGACATGAGCACATCCACCAGTTGTCCTTATCCGACTTTGATTCTTTCATCCAGGAACACAGAGCTGTACTCGTAATGTTCTACGCAGAGTGTGAGTAGATGTACTCATAATGTTCTACGCAGAGTGTGAGTATATGTACTCGTAATGTTCTACACAGAGTGTGAGTAGATGTACTCATAATGTTCTATGCAGAGTGTGAGTATAGATGTACTCATAATGTTCTATGCAGAGTGTGAGTAGATGTACTCATAGGGCGTATTCGAAACCACGTTCTCGAGTTACCCGAGAACCCATTCTGATCGTGTTCTCGTGTTCTCGGTTGCGAACGCTGAAGTGTGTAACGAGTGTGTTCTCATACGTTCCTGCACCAACTCTCCGAAAGGTGGGGAGTGAAAATCTCGTTCGCGAACAGTGTTCGTGTGCTGGTTTTCGATGTTCGAAACCCCGTTCTCGTGTCGTGTCAACTCGAGAACGTGGTTGCGAATACGCCCCGAGAGTCGCAGAAGGGTTGCAGTGAATATTTGTAAAACACACAGCGGTGGAAAGCTTTTTGGAAGTACAAACATGATTGTATGTATGTCATGTACTTTGCAGTTATAGCTAATAACTAGTCCAAAACAACCATAAATATATGTGATATTATGCCTTTAATACTAATATTTACGGCATTTTTTACAATAATATGTTTTGCTCATGTTATGCTGCCCTATAATCAAATTTTGTTGTTAAATAAAGCTAAACTTCATGTGTATCTCTGCATAATGTATACCTTTACGTGTGTGCCATCTTTCAATCATCTGGTTTGACAGTGCACTAAAATGTAGACACATTTAGGGGCACTTTTGACGTTATGGATTTAAATTTATATTTTCACATAAAGCAATCCTATTTATGAAAATTATTGAATAGTATAATATATTGAATAGAATAATATAGGTATTGATTTTATAACCACTGACTCTGTGTCAGATGCATTTCTCTTTTAAAGATACCATACTTGATAAAGAATTATCAACTAATTAAAAGGTTATTGTTATTTACGTAAAAGCTCTTGTCGTTTTGTAGTGTCCGTAACTGTAGTGTCCGTAATCTTTCAAACATATGTCTGACAACATTGTAAACAGGATTTTATTTTGTATGCCATAGTTAAGATATATAATTTTACCAGAGTACAAATATGTAAGAAAAATAACAGTTTTGAGTACCTCGAAACTTTATTTTGGTCTTAACCTGTCTTTGTTCATGTTTAGCTATGTTATGGTACCCTGGAATCAAATAGGGTGTATCAATGGAGCTCACATCCATTTCAGCCTCTGCAGAATAGACACATTTAACTGTCGGCCAACTTTCAGCCCTCCGTGTTTACTAACTATTTCAGAATACAATAAAACGTATGCAAATTTAGGGTCATTTTGGAATGTCAAATGTAACATGAACATTGGAACCCATTATTGTAAAAATAACAGTGTCTCAACAGAGAATTTGGCTGGGTGTTTTTATTTATTATTTAACAGTGAATGCTTAGGCATCGGAGGTGTAGACCATATTGTTTCCAGACCCGGCTCAGGACCCGGATGAGGTCTATGCTCTGGACCAGACCCAATTCCAGAAATATATGCTTGGCATACGTGGTTATAGTCCAAGAGCTCACACGGTTGTAATCATGTTTCATTTGCCAAAAGGTTTGTTGGTATCGTTGGAAAGGTCTGTATCTCTAGTTCATGGAAATGCATTTCTTACAAAAATCTGATGCATAAAATATGTTCTACAAGATACCTTTTCAGACGCATTGCAACTATAACATACTTAAGTGTTGTGAAGTACCTCTAGTCATCATCATCAACATCATCATCATCAACTTCACTGAAGAACATATGGCCTCATTGACACACATTGACAACGTAGCATAAAGATAATGTTCCATATCTGGCTATTGAAAGAGAGTTCACTAACACAAAACATTTGCTAAGTTTTAGCAATTCTACTGGTTCCAAAGGGCTATCATCAAATAATAATTGTTGGGCTGGGACTCACGACTTTCATCAGCTCTTCAGTGTCAAGCCATTTGGCGTTCAATCCAATGCTGGTGCCAACGTTTATATTAATTCCCTCTTTACACAGGATGGCGACCTTTGGGCCTCCCTTTTGCAACCATAAAACTGGCCAGATCGCCGTTGTAGGCTTAAAGGAGGCCGAATGGTTGTCACCCACGCTTCTAGTAAAATACCAGTTGTAAAGACAAGATTAAAATAAGCTAAAAAATAATTCATTCCTATCATAGTATTTGTGAACGATATTTGATAGTCATTTCTCATGAGAGGATCTGTAGATGTGTCCAACTTTACATATATTGATATTTGATGTGTAATCGTCCTGTTTTCTGGATGACATATGTTCTTGATAGACATTAACTGTCATCTGAACAGCATCCTCTGAAGCGTGAAGGTTGGTATATATATGTACTTTTTATCATCTGAGTACATTTTTATGGAGACCAATTATCCAGCGTTTCATTGGTATTGACATAAGAGCGATGTACATTTATATCTTCTGTTCAATATTCGAAATAGTTGATTGAAATTATTATTGACGATTCCAATATTATGTATGAAAGTTGATAAGAATTTACATTTTAAAATTAAATCTGGTAACAAACATTGGTAGATAAAATATGTGTAAATTGCACTATGAGCAAACAATTTTATGTTGTGGCGATTTTGAATTATGGCTTTAAGGCAAATTGCTCAGGGGTGACAGCTTGTCACTCGGTTCAAATATGTTCAGGATAGGAGGTCCCAACCAACTTGAAATATCAATAATACATGCTATATACCTTTTTTTTTATCACATAACATAGAGTTTGAGAGTGCACTATATCCCTCCAGGGAGTACACTCCAACTATAACACGTATATATTATTTTCTTGTAATACACTGTCATGTGTGCTTTGAGTATATTATCAGGAGTCCGTTATTACATGTTCCGTGTGTTACTAACATTGACCCATGCGTTATTAACATTTGTCAATGCATTATTAACGTGTGTCGGTGCGTTATTAACATTGACCGTGCGTTATTAACACTGAGTTGGCTAAAACGTCCAAATTTGGCGAAAACGTTCAATGTAAAATTTGCTAAAACGTCCAATGCCTATACTATACTATACTATTCGTAATCTCAGCCCTGGCAGCCTGAACTCACATGGCGGTTGTCCTGTAATCTCGAGCACCAGTACTGACACAACTAGCAGGAATTCCAAGACAGTTTTCCCACGCATTGTACACTAGTTCCACCCTTGGTTGTCTCTGAACCCTGCGTATGTGATGATCTGGATTTTGTCACGGTATGAGCACACAATCTGTCCAAATAGCTGTTGTATTACCACCATCTGCTACCAACACCTTGCGTTGGAATCGATACGTGTATTTGTCTGAACTACCGTGCATAATTATATCCGTAATAAAACTATTTTAATTGCTATCAAGATAGCTTTGTTATAGCCGAGTGTTCTAATATTAATTACCTGGGGTTTCATTGTATACTTCATGATGGCGACCCTGTTCTCAGTACTAATCTGGCAAACATGCACATACTTTAATAACTCAGTAAACAGTAAAGTGGTATGTAAATATATATTCATACATATAAACCTATTTAACGATATAGATATCCTGATGCGCATTAACGCATTAATGTATGCAATTCTGTATGAGTATCTATATACACAATCTTATTTTCTTTCATCAACTTGCCAGTCGATATGTGAAATAAAGCTGGTCAGTTTTTCATTTCCTGCATTTACAAAATTCACCGAATTAAAATTCACTGACAATTTGAGACATTGCACACATTGCCAGATTTTAGACATTCACTGTAACATTCCAGATATACATACACATTTTCTAAAGCATAGGTATATATCCGAAATAAACCTACACATTTCATTGACTGTTGTAAGACAATGTATTCATGTATCCTGAAATTCATGAAATACATAATTATGCCCGAACCTATGATCGAAACAATCAAAACAGATCTTGATGCAAGTGTCAGTCAGTACCAGAGGACCAAATAGCTGACTGAAGACAATTACGATTCGTTTATCTGGTCATATTTATAACTAAAGGCAAGAAAGTCACGCGACTTCCAACCTTGCCTCAAGTACATAGATCGTGGCGACTCGACGGACTGTACAGCCCACACTATTGTAGGCCTATGCTACACTGCTAATTTTTTTTTTATGGCACACTTGAGGGCACTTTATCAATATCGTTATCATGAATATTGATTGCTCCGATAGTTGGCCGTATGCGGACAATAGTAATAGGTTTGTGAAAGGAGCTTGATCTTCTAGTCTCATCCGGAAACCCATAAGACCTTGGCAAACAAGGTGTGCAGTGGTGTCGTCTTTCTAACATTCAACATGCACATGGATTCGACCCCGGATCGCAATGGTAAGAGTCCAACGAATTCATAGGCATATGCACATTATTAATCTGTTTCTTATGAACAGGTTACAGAGGTTATACATATGTGTGGTGTTCTTAGTGACAACTGTGTATGCATGCATAATGTTATCATTTGATGAAGTTGATAAATTTCACATGTTCTTAGTTTTTCACCAAGCAGCGAGATGGGTACCCGTAAGCATGAATCCTTAACATTGGTTAGCAACTTTGGTTGTTAAAATCACCATTATCTATACGATACATTTACCATTATTACATGAAATACATTTCATTAATGAAATAACACAATGGACTAATCATATTGTATAATGGTATTCATATGCACTCTCAAAGTGTTTTATTGCTTATACTGGTACCCTTCTCATTGAGACTTGTATAATTTATCGAACAAAAAGTTAAAATATGTCTTCAAATAAATATGTAATATTTACTTGGAACCATAGTGTCTGTGCTATTCCGATCGTTCTTACAGTTATTGTAGTATATGAATATCAAATTCGTATTCATGTATTAGGCTACTGAATTTATTAAATTCGTTGGCAAAAATAATATTATGCTCGGCATAATATGCGGCCCTCTATAATCACTCGCCACCTGTAATCAAATAATTTATGTTACATAACCGAATACCTTACCACATTGCTATTAATACCAGTATACTCAAGCATGAGCATGCTGTATTTATTATGAGTCAATACCCCCCTGAGTCTCGTGACGTCCGTTATGTATGACTCTAGTTTGGCCTACAATTTATTGCACGTTTTGAATGAACATTTTTCAATGAATATTTATTAGTCACTACAGTATATATTACAACCAACTGATTTATGTTAACAGCTGGTTAAGGCTCACGTGTAACACTGCCAATACATGTAATTATAATAAAACGTGTATGTCATAATACTATATCTATATTTATATTTATATCGCGATTTTAATACGTAAAGATAAAACAATACATGTAAAATAAAAAATAAAAACGAGTTATGCAGAAAATGTCAGTGTTCAACTGTTGTCCAATATATTTGTGTAGGCTAAACAACATCAAATGTAGCCTACTTTCAAGTACAATGCTTTTGACCATGAACATGTCTGGATTGAAACTGAGAGTGTATGGTTTAAATCATCAGTGACATACTATAGGCATTTAAATGTGCAAATATACTTGAACATGTTATCTCATAATGTTCTTGCGAGTACTAGTATATAACACTTGACAAGGAGATTCTGTTATTTCGTAATGTTGTTTCGACGTGTCGATGGTATACTTAATATCTTCTTCTACTCGACATAATTAATTTAGGACGAGTAAACAAATGAAGATGAAGGTATAGTCATCGACTCGTGACCGAGGTTTGCGGAGGTATGGCCATTGCTAACCATGCATTGTTTAAGTACGTGACGTCTGCAGTTAATCTATATTTATAGTATGTTTTATGCGACAGTATAATATTCATCTATATGCTTGGGTGTATGCCCCTAGAAATGCACTAAAGATGTAGCTATGAAATACTTTAGTAATTATCCTCTCCCTCCCCCCCTCTCTCTCTCTCTCTCTCTCTCTCTCTCTCTCTCTCTCTCTCTCTCTCTCTCTCTTCACAATCTCTACTTATCTCTTTGTTTCTGTTTTCTTCTCCCTTCCATCATTGATTAACTTTCCATTAGTCTTATATAGTTAAGTAATTGGACCCTTACTGAATAACACAGATAACATAGACGTCTCTAACGTACTGCCACATTCTATATAATAGGCCTAGCATATTGGCCAATGAATGTAACTCGCTTTTAAATTGTCCTACGTTAATTTAATTACATGTTTTTGTCCAATGCGTATCCACAACACTCATCTTCGATATGTTTATGTGTCTGTCTAGCTGGATTTAGTTACGTTAACCGTGCTCACCACACTTCCCGTTTCACCGGAAGTGGCTCGACGGACATGACCTTGAACCCACCAAAGGCTTCTCCGGATCCATACGCTGTGCCCAAGGCAGCTAAAACGGTGATTGAGGCTAAAAAGGGACGCATGTCCGCAAACAGCGCCCTTATAATCTGTCAGTCTGCCAGGGTCTACTGCAACAGTGACCTCAGTAAAGCCACGCAAAGAGAAATCGGCAAACGATGGCAAGGTATATTACGTTTATTCAGGGGCCATGTTCCCGAAGCTATCGTATACGTAACGACATCGTCAAGTTGTCGTGGGGGGAAATTTGATGATCCAGAAAGAGTCAAATTGTCCTCTGCAATTGGTCCCAGGTTGCTCAGAAATCTCTGTTCAGTGTAGCAAGGGTACATAATTCAAGTTCATCACCTTTATAGACTATTATGATATTATATATATATTATATAAAAGTCGTTAAAGGAATTAAGCTAATAAAATATGGTATTTCATATATAACATGCCAAGTTTTCGTCAATTGAAAATAAATTATGACCACCTTTTATTTCAGAGGTTCATTCTCCCAGAAAGATGGTATCAGCTGACAAGTGTCTTGTGGACGTACACACATCAACACCACGGAGGCAAGTTAATGACTATGTATTCAGAATTTCTGGAAATTATCTTGTTCCTTTGCATACGACCATTCTCTACCAGCAACGGTAACACCATACATATCATGTATACACACACACACACACCATATACAGTCATTAATACAATGCAAGTGCATGTATTTAGGTGCTCTCACGGCAAACATAGGTTAGGTGTCCTATTCCAGGATCCTGGCAGGACACTTTTACCTCGGGTGTCCTGGTATATTTTGTCCTGACCCGGACATATAACAGGACACGTGACATCTTTTGCTGTCTCTGTAAATTACTACGTGTACACACAATAACTGTATTAATATTCATGACGTTATAGAGAATATTTACTCACTATCGTATGTAATTATTACTCCATTCGGTGTATGCGAACTAATTATACTAATATAATTAATTACCATAGGACAGTTTTCAGACTAAGAGATCAACGTACACTCGCTAAATCTTCTGACACGAGAAAAACGAAAGTTGACAACGTGAAAGGAAACCCAGCCGATGGACATGGCGGACCATCTCCTGAGAGTACCAGCCTTGAGAGTAGGACTTTCCAAGAAGATCCTAGTTCAGAATTGACATCAACATCACCTGGTAATGAACATTTAAAATTGACATCAATGTCAACTGTACAGATCTAGTATAGGGCCCTGCTCGCAAAACGTTCTTACGATCTAAAAACGTTCTTACGATATCAAAACGTTCTTACGATCCCAAAACGTTCTTACAATCTCAAAACGTTCTTACAATCTCAAAACGTTCTTACGATCTCAAAACGTTCTTACAATCTCACAACGTCCTTACGATCTCAACGTTCTTACGATCCCAAAACGTTCTTACAATCCCAAAACGTTCTTACGATCTCAAAACGTTCTTACAATCTCAACGTTCTTACGATCTCAAAACTTTCTTACGATCGTACCACAATCTTAAAGATTCATATTATAATATGGCTATGAAAATGTTACGCACATTTTTAGGCTAAGATCGTAAGAACGTTTCGAGAGTAAGGCCCTCTGATGAACTGTCATGTTTCATTTAAAGGCATAATATCACATATATTTATGGTTGTTTTAGACTAGTTCTTAGCTTCAACTGCAAAATACATTCACTTTACATATATAACATCATGTTTGTACTTCCAAAAACCTTTCCACCGCTGTTTGGTAGACACATGTCCAATGCAACCACCTGTAGTCTACTGATAGATAACATGAATATGGTCGTATTGTTATTTTCTTCATTATATATATGCAAGGG
>JAUTBZ010166417.1:0-10629 GCA_032361785.1 Lepetodrilus galriftensis | reverse complement strand
ATCCTCGTAACAGACAATTCGTGAAAAGCAATTCTTTTTCACGAATCGTCTGTTACTAGGATGTTATCCTATACCTAGTCTGAGGCGGGGTTAAAGCTGAGTTTACATCTGGAGGTATGCAGAGTCCAATATTAACAATGAACAGTGGGTATTGGCCAATGAGTACAATGAACAATATCAGGTTAGTAGCAGTGGATGATCAAAGTTAGATTTGTATGTCAAATATGTCCAAAATCAGCTCAGAAAGTTTACATTCAAAGCAATCATTTGGAGTGGAATCTAGATTGAAGATATGGATAATCTGCATAAATTCATGCTTAAAACTTGGAAAACATTAAGCAGATATTGATAATCATTTTGTACTAATACTAAATTTGAGTTATTAATGTGAGTATTTGTACTTTGTATACATAGCTATTGTGGCTATAGTATAAACATATTGTCATTCCGAGAACACTTTGATGAATTACATATAGCAACATCTAAAATGTAATTGAATATGACTTTTATATACAGTTACTTCTCTTTAACCCTCTCCCTGCTGAATTAGGCACAGGTACACCTGTTTGGGGCATGTCCAGTTGCCTTCAGCATGGAGACAGTTAATGCAAATTGTTTACTTGCTAGATCCTACATCATAATTAATATTCCTCGTACCAATACCACACTGCAGGAACAACATAAATTGATTCTGACAAGTTTGCACTAAAATCTCCTGGCGAGTTCCAATTTCATAAGTACCCACCTCGGATAATATCAATGTAAAAGGTAGTTATTTATGACTTAGACTAACACACATTAACAAAGGATAATGTTATTTTCACGAGACTAGTAAATTATTAAAGGCATACAAACACGGTTTGTTGACATATTTCATGGTCAAATATATCATTGAGAACACTTTCATTTGTACATTTGATTCGTCTACACAAGTACATTGGCCTACAAGCTACATTTTCTGCATGTAATCATGCTTGTTTGTTTTTTATCTCCATGTATTAAACATCACAATACATGTAAGCTTGTAGTCCTATATACTTGTGTAGACAAATCAAATGTACAAATGTAAATGCTTTCAGTGATATGTTTGACCATGAAATGTGCCAACAAACCGGGATTGTATGCCTTTAACACTGGGTCATGTACTAACTTACTACTCGGTACTAGACATTTTCCAATGTGTCAAATGAAAGCACACAACCAGACTACACATGATCACAATAACAACCTATATGTACAATCAACCTGACATGCACAGCAATAACGGAAACGTGCATGATCATCCTAACATGAATGATCATTATGACATGTATGATCACCTTGACAATAATTGATGCACAGTTGTCATATGATCACCAAGACATGTATGATCACCTTGGCAACGTGCACAATCACCATGCACGATCACCGTGACAATGTGCATGATCACTGTGACAACGTGAGAGATCACTGACAATGTGCATGATCGCTGTGACAACGTGCGTGATCACCCAGACAACATCATCTGCCACCTCTCCTGGCGGCGCTCATCGTACAGCTGGCGGTCGGACGGGGAGATGTTGCTGGCGGTCTTTATGAGATGCTGGTGCATTAGCCGCTGCTCGGCGCGGTACGGCTGGAAACCTTTGTGAAACACCTCCCACCCTTTGCTTCGGCTGTATTTCCTTCTCTTTATAAAACTGTACACTATAGCCTGGAATAGAGCATTGTTTTCATGTGAATAATACGTTCACATAATGATATCAGCGTTTAAAACTTACTAGCCCGAATAGTGATACAAATACATTTTTTTATGAATTTCTACTAGCCATTGGGATCAGCGATAGAAATTTACCTTTAAAACTTACTGGCCCGAATAATAATAAAGTAACAAATGTTTACAAAAAACATGATATCTATATGGATAACTCACCAAAACTAACCAATTTTAATTGTTACTTATTATTTGTATGGACAAGTTTAAATCAATCTACGACCGATTGCTTAAATAAAGTCAAAGGTCATCCAGGAACAACTATCTTTGATTGCATACTGAATGAGGGAGCATAGATGCACATGTTAAATCTGGGCGGCCTTCTGTGGGTGGACTCTACTAACCTCTGGAACTAAGACGTCCAAGATGTAGTTGATGTCCACTGTTGTTGAGATATCACTCTTGTACCATTCTACAAACTGGTATGTGACCAAGTCTTGCTGAAATATCAACATATTATTGTGAAAGAAAAAAGAAAATGCTTCAGCATTATATTTTAATGAACTGAGTTAAAAAAACGAAACAAACAATCCACATCTTCATATCGTAAATAAAGACAAATTATTTGAATGAAAACATCTACAATTACAATAATGAAATGTGCTATTTATTAGGTGAGAGTATAAGGGGAGGAAGGAAACCCGCAACATCTGGGAGCTGCTTCTTTCTAGCTGTTCTGTCTGTACTTTCTGTCCGACGCATGTGCAGTTACCAAGGATCAACACTGCATAGTGTAACTGTGCATGCGTCGGACAGAAAGGACAGACAGAACAGCCCACGTAGTGCTGAAAGTTGCAGTAAACCTGTCAACACCGGCTGGTACTGACAGACCAAGGATGAACAATACTGTGTTTGAATATGACGGTATTTCCTGGGTGAGAGTATGACAAGTTTGCAGAGGATTCAGTGTATATTTACCTGCTCTTCATCAGCTATAGGGCCGAAGCCGGAGTGTTTGAGGCTTTCCCGCTCTCGTGCAGACATCCTGTATAGCGAGTGTCGCTCACTCTTCCTTCTCTCGTGGTAGATGTCCAGCATATACGCCTGCAAGCCAAATGTTGGGAGATCACAGAATAATGCAGAACTTGGTTTTCATAGCATATATAACTTATATATTCACTACTTTAGTGCAACATTATATGCGTACAATGTATACGTATACAACGGTATACAAGTATAGTCATTTTGGACTGAATTCATTTTGTGATAAATGCAAAGTACTATATATGTATTAGGGCATTAATAGAAATGTCTTCTCGCTCAGTGGTAAAATGAGACATTGTCATCTTCAATGATATAGACAACACCGGTAATATAACAAATGTGACACTTGGAATTGTCCGGTTTAACTGGAAACTGTGCTCATGTCATAACTCATACTATTGCAATGAATTTGCATTTCTTGTTTACATTTGAACCAAATCTGTCATCTATTGCACTGCAAAAGTTAGCTTACTATTGTTAATAGGTGCCACACACACAGAAAATTAAATAATATTTAAAATATTTACACGCGGGACGTCAAGAATATGTTGGGACATACTTCACTATACCAAAAATGAACAACTTTGAACAAGTCAACGGGCTAATAAGTCAAGTACGAGTGATTTCCCTAAAAAGATACTCGCCCACAACAAAAAAAGTCGTCACGGGTCGCTGGGCGAGTGGGAACTTCTAACCCTGTATAAACAGTACACACAGTGGTGAAAAATAACACATACCTTCATTTCTTCCGACAATAAATGCTCGAGAAGCGCCTGGTTCTTTTTCTTACGAATCTCCTTCCTGGAATAAAACCCATAGTCAGAACTATCCACTATGACGGACGGGATGGATTGTAAGAGGGAAACAATTAATGATAAACTGCAATGTTATCGGCTTTGTCATAAATCTCATCAATGCTATAGATATATTAGCGGATGCATTCTAGTCATAGGCTCTCCAGTATGAGAAAAGGCATAACTCTGCTAACATCAACTCCAACCGATTTTGCATCCGATAGCCCAGTACAAGTGCTCTAGCCTATCTACCTATTCTAGCCCAGTACACGTGCTCTAGCCTCTCTACCAATTCTAGCCCAGTACAAGTGCTCTAGCCTCTCTACCTATTCTAGCCCAATACAAGTGCTCTAGTCTCTCTACCTATTCTAGCCCAGTACAAGTGCTCTAGCCTCTCTTAGACTCTACCTAGTCTACCAATGGATCATGAGGAAACTCACATGTCTTCACAAATCTTCCTCTGTTTCTCCTCCCTCCGCTCAGTCCTGGGCGAGACACCGGACACGGGGTTCTCACTATTGGGACCTTCTGACTGCTCGTTCTCAATCAGAATCTCGTCTGGAGAGTCACTGGTATAATCTGAAACCACAGAGAAAACTTAAAAGAGAATCCAAAATCTTCATTTATTATAGAAAACAAACGAAATGACCCTCTACATTATATTCCGAGTCTGTGCATGATTCATCACATTTTAATGTTAATTGATTTATTGATTTATAATAATGAGTTCATTAATAATGTGCCAAATTCCACACTGTGCATGCTCATAGCACCTACATTGTACACTACAAGCTGATCTTGGAAAGATAATATAAGCCCAGAACATTAATAATAAGCAAACTGACCTTCATCAAAGAAACTATCTTCTTTGTTTGGAGGCAGGAGGCCCAGAGCCTTCTTGTTGAGGTAGGCTTCTAGTTCTACCAGACTGGATTTGAACCTCTTCTTGAGGTCGAGATTCGGACAACTCGCACCATTGGCCTAGAAGACAGATCAAGTTGTGAACACGGGTATCAAGTCAAGATCAAGCAGATAACATAATAGTATCAGGTTTAACTGAAGAAACAGGTACATTCTATAAGTGAGTGAGTTATTTAGAGATACGGCATGATGCAGTAAGATGTTTGGCTGAGTGAGTGAGTGAGTGAGTGAGTGAGTGAGTGAGTGAGTGAGTGAGTGAGCGAGCGAGCGAGCGAATATGGAGTTTAATGTCGCCGCGGGAATCTTTCACCCATTTGCGACATTGGCTGACATGCAAGATATATACAGTAGACATCGCATATATACCGGCCTTGGGTAAACCGAACACTCACCTATAACGGACTGAATCTGAAGTCTTGGTCCCGTCTAACGCTAATTACGACATACATGTATGTGTATAACGGACTTCACATATAACGGCCAAAAATAACCGGATCCAATGAGTACATTATATGCAAGGTCTACATATTGAATCAGAAGTTTTTCCAAATGGTCATAATGGTAATGATAACAGTAATACAAAGAAAAGCATTGTAACCCTAATTATTGTCTTAATATATGTAGGAACAAACCTATAAGTCCACGATGAAGGGCAGGTGGTAGCGCAGTGGTAAAACGTTTGGACTTTAAAACCCGCCCTGGGGGCTCGCCATCAATGTTTGCGGAAGTTACATTTCTGACGCGATATTGATAGGATGCACTGACTGTAGAGTTGCAATGCATTATCATCCTTGGTCCGTCAGTACCAGCCGGTGCTCGCAGGTTTACTGCAACATTCAGCGCTACGGATGTTGCTGGTTTTCTCCTGCCCTAAACTGACAAGTCGTAATATTAGTGAAATAATCTTGAAAATGACTCTAAACCCTAGTTAGAGAAAAATTTAATAAAAAAATCCACGGTGAAAGTTCTTACCTCAAATTCTTTTCGATGTGGATTATCCAATGGAAGGACAGTGGCTTTGTTATATGTCAAGTAGAAACTGAAATTCAAAGTAGAAAACCTTCTGAAATAACTGTCAAAATATGCCACTCATAGTGCTATAGTCATTCTGGAGCGTAAGGGTGACAACTGATAATCCCAGATTGAGTTAACAAAGCATAAATTACAATGGTAACACACACACCTTTCCTTGTAATGGCCAGTATCTCCCAGAAACTGCACCTGTATCTTCTTGGATCTTCCTCGCTTTTTGGTTTTTTGAATTCGTCGTACCTGGATAGAATCCATAGAATAATTGCAATGTACGTACACCTAACACAGAACATGGCAAGTCAGGCATTTTCCACTGTTCTAAGTTACCAGGGAATGTCTGTTATTCTATTGCTTTGTAAAATTTTGATTCCCTAAATACTTATTGCTCCAATTATCGACCTTCCCCCAAAAGAGGATACAAATATGTTGCGTTCATGACTGGTACTGTATGTTGTAATCTATGTAGAATTTGAGATCCAACTTTATTGACCTACTGAATAATTGTTTTTATTTTTTATTAAAACAGTGGCAATATTTAATAAAGCAACTTGTATATTTGACACCAACTTGGCTATCAGACTTTAATATAGTTCTTGTAATAACTGCCACAAAGGGATTTTCTACAAATGGAAGTGGCAATATATGGCTGCTGCATATTGAATGTTTTCACGCGACTCAAAATTCGCATACAATAGTGAGCGAGATAGTCCGAAGATTGAATGGCAAAAATATGCTTTGGTTGTCATTCATTCAAAATGCCTTAGAAATACTGATGTCTATCTGATTATGACTGATGTCTATCAGACTATGACTGGTGTCTATCTCTAACTAGGTAATGTCTATCTGACTATGACTGATGTCTATCTGACTATGACTGATGTCTATCTGACTATGACTGATGTCTATCTGACTATGACTGCTGTCTATTTGACTAGGACTACTGTCTATCTGACTAGGACTGATGTCTATCTGACTAGGACTAACCACGGCTGGCCAGAACGGATTCTTCCTGTACTTCACCCAAACTACATCTCGAACGTCGGGCATGCCAGTTGTAGCTGCAAAATAACGTACATGCCTTGGTACATATTTAATTTAAAATATACTACTATAATTTACAAGTCAAGACAAGATTTATTTCAGAATTGCAAGCCTTGTGACACAGAATACATATAGAATTTAACACATTTGTTTCATGTTTTTTTTTACATTGGTAAATTTATATATACATGTGAGGAGTATAGAATGAGCAAGTGCAGATGTAATGGGTGAACTACTGCTTAACGTCAATGTGGGAATCTTTCAACCAGGTGGAGCTGCTATCATCATCAAATGTCTTCTACTACGCACCAAACATTGGGACAGATGTGCATTCTTCTGAGGTTATCACTTCTGCAAGCTGTTTTACTGATGGAAAGTACACTTGAATGAGTAACCCCGAGTTACTATGCTGGTTATATGAAGCCTACACGTACCTGTGAGAGAGGGTGAGATGCCCTCTGGCAAATCCTCATCCGAGTCCGATTCAGAACACAAGTTTGAATCAAAAGATGATATGCTGGAAAAATAATGTAACAATATTGAACAAAATAAAAACAAAAAATATGAGCATTAATCAAAGGAATCTTGCTACCGTTATCAACAGGTGCTAACAGTATATTGGATATCAACGAACAAATAAGTCAGAAATTAATATATTATTAACATACCTTGCACTTTTACGAGAAATTAACTCCTCTTCCTCTGCATGAGTTGCCTCCCCTATGTGGGATAAAGATGTGAAGCTGTCAGAAATGGTTTTAACAGGGGAAAGTTTACACATGACACCAATCGATTCTGCTAAACGGAAGCCAGTTCCAGAATTTGCAGATATATAGTCACTCTCCAGAGATCTCTTCACGGCATTGACAGATTCCACCAGGCTGGTCTGCACTCCCGCTCTGTCAAGCCCATTTAACGGATATGGTATGCTTGGAGATACAGAATTCTTTTCACACGGATAAGGTATGCTCGGCGACTCGGACATACTACAGTTGCGACTCTTTGGGATTGACGGAGTTGTAGATCCAACCGAGGATGTCCTCCTCTTGACTCCACGTTTTACTTTTGGACTCGGAGTAAACGCAACTCCGAACTTCTCCACGGGTTTCCTGACACGAGGCCCGCTCGGCGACTCGCTGCTGGGGTGTTCAGCTACCTCAGGAGTCGGGGAGGAACTGGCATCATCTGGAGGAGATGTTACAGGAAGTTGTCCAACACGCTCCAGTCCCAGTCGAAAAGCTGGTCCGAACTTGCTCCTCAAACTTTCGCGCTTGTCTCTTTCACCTTAAATAGACAGAGTGAGTAATTGGTGTTTTTTTTTACATCACAGCATGAATAGATAGAAGCTGTCAGAAAATGCACGTTTTGTATCATAAGACCTGATGAAGTCTGTATCAGCAGAGGAAATATCGTCTAGTCTTAAGATGGTTATACACAGAAATGTATTGTGTTAAAATTAGATAGAGAACTACCAATCCAAAATCAACAATAACTAAATAATAAAGCATATTGATTATTACTTTTATAATACAGTACATAGTTATCTCAAACAATTAGAAAATAATTAACAATTGCTAAAGACAATACCTTTCAGCTTGAGCTCTTGATAACGTGGGAAAAGGAATGGCTGGATATTAGTCAAAGATGTGATGAAATAACTGCAATAAAAACAAAGCAAATGCTAAAGTTGCAATGTTTAGGTTATTGCATATTCTTGCATAATATACAGAGAAAACTGTCTTAATTTTACACATAGACAGTAATACATGATTGATTGAATTAAGTGCTTTATGTTGCAGCAGAAATATTTCACTAATATGGTGGATAGCAATACAGCCAGGGCACCTTGACATTCTCGTCCATTCGGTCTCGCATATATTGACAATAATTTGAGTGGATAGCGAACACTCTATGACATGCTGGAAATACATTTTATTACAAAACTCACGGGTATCGTTTCTCGAAGCTCTCTTCTCCACTAAGAAGCTCTCTTATCCACTAAGAGACCATAGCGCTCTCTTTGCCGATAGTAAATACACTGCTAAGAGAGTGCTATGGTCTCTTAGCAGATACGAAAGCTTCGAGAAACGATACCATGGCTCCCATTCCAGAGTTGTGACCCCTACACCAGTGTACACATAAACATAGAACTACGACTTTTATAGTCCTGTGACATGACGACTGGTGGCTATATACATACTATGCGTCCTCTGCCAGAAACTTTATGCTAGCAACTACAGGCTTCGTCTTTGCGTTGGCATTGGGCAGAGGGATAGGACAATCTTTCTCATCAATAACCTGAAACAGAACAAATGAACAAAACTTAGTACTTGAGACATTCTCATTGACGATGAAAGATTAGTCAGAATGATTTCTTGTGACATACAATTACAATCTAGAATAATTACATGATTATAATGTTGATTCTGATTAAGTTATTTAATTTGTAGACAGGCCAGCAATAGCATTTGTCAGCATTACGGCTGGCACAATTAAACCAAATTACAAATCTATTAGCGGTCTGTCATACTAAATATATCCCAATCATTTACGGTGATTTTTTAAATTGGAGTTTAAAATCCCAGACACTGCTGGATTAGACACAGGCACTGCTCTTTGGAGATTTCCAGTTGCCTTCAAGGCTTGTCGATTTAGGCAGGCAGGAGGAAACCCGCAACAACCGTAGTGCTGAATGTTGCAGCAAACCTGCGAGCACTGGCTGATACTGACAGACCGAGGAAGACAGTTGAAGTATTTCACATAGTAAAACAATGTATGAACTAAAGCAATAATTGAGTGCAGATGAATGGCCTGCGAAGAGTTACCTCTGCTGGCCACCACGGACAGTTAGGTATCTTCACCCACACTGTGTCCCCACACACAAACTTGCCAGTCGCCATAGTCTCCACACACTGCAAAGTACAAGAAGCGAGTTAATATTAGTTTTACGTCACAGCTGGAGTCTTTCACCCCACATACAGTCCATCAGTCTTATCATGATGTAGTAATCATGTAATAACATTTATAGTTCTAGTGTTGAGCGACAGCTGGTACTGACGAGTCTAGTAGCATGCCAACATACACAGCTGTCACGGAACTTGCTGAATAGTATAGTACACATGGATTGAATGTGCTTAAATGAGTGTGAGACTCTCGTACAGTACATATCTGATGATACACATTTATGGAGAGATATTTTTTAATTACTAACTACACTGTTATATATACTTTTATTAGAACATAGTTACGAATGGCTTACAGTGTGTTTTAATTTGCTGTCAGTGAACTCTTGTGAATGATTTGAGATGTAAATGGACTTATATTTTACAGATACAACATTGTAGAATACAAATCCATACATATTACTGATTATTTATTCACACTTTCTCATAGTTGGTCGATTTAGACTGCCAACATAGAAAACTGGTAGACACGTACTACGCTATAATTCGGTGAACATTTACGGGAAATTAACTCACTAATTGGAATATGAACTTGGAGGTAAAATAAAGCATGCTCTTATGAATCATATAAATACCAGATATGATATTAGCATGTAGACGTATTTATTTGAGCGCAATTATTCACACCAAAACTGACACTGCCAATGTAGGCGCCTACGGTGACTGGTCATTTTGTTCACAAAAATGCTGATTAGCTACGGGTGGAGAAATCACATGTGGTAGCTTTATTCTATGCAACATAATATCTACTTTAGCTAATATTATATCACAAGAATGTGTGGTCTATGCGAGTTATGGACTAAAACACTGGACCTAATGCGAATGCCTGGTCATAAACATTTCTTTCCGCTAGCGAGGTCCGTGACATCACATGCATTGTTCAGTGCCCTACGGGCGATAACTTCTGCAGCAAAATGACGTCATTATTATGGGAAATTCCTTGATTACAGATTTTGCCTGTATTCACCAGCATTCGCTGATGTTACACAATTTCATTATACATGGAATACTTTAAAGTTAACTTTCAACCAGTTTTTTTTATTTTATTGAAAGTCACATTAAATAATTCTCCTTTGAGGATATTTTCTATGGTTTTGCTTAAAGTACACACCATTTTCAACAACACAAACATGCTTACTTT
>JAUTBZ010166406.1:0-10629 GCA_032361785.1 Lepetodrilus galriftensis | reverse complement strand
GCACATTTGATGCCTTTGCTACTTGCCCTGACTTGCTCTGCGGGCAAGTAACTCAGAATGTTAGTCTAGAGCCCTGACCCTACAGTAGCGAGAGATGTGACCTCTTACCTGCGACGCCAGATCGTGATACTTCTGCTTCTCCTTCGGGCCGAGAGCGTACCACCACTCGCCGAGGATCTTGCTGACCGTGCGGTTGTCCTGGTTCGGGTGGCGCTGGTGTACGAGGGCGCGGTGTCGCTTGCTGAAGATCATGAACGCGTTCATAGGCCGGCGGATGTGGTCCTTGTCCCTGGCCTGAAACAAAAAACGTATCACTGAGGTCATGTATAGATTTCTGTGGAATCATCTCTCTGCCGTTGAGTAGGATTTGTTTATTATAAATGTTTTATTCCAGTAGTCATTGTGCATATTTATATTTTATTTAATTTTTAATAAAAAAAAATTAATTTGGGGTTTAGAGGCACTTACAAGATTCTTTCACATATATCACGACATGTCGGTTTAGGGCAGGAGGAAACCCCCCAACATCCGTAGTGCTGAATGTTGCCTTAGACTTGGGCGTGTATCTTTTAAACTTCGTAAGTCATAAGAAGTTCGTAAGTACCAAGATTTTGCCTCACTGGTTTTCTGCTTATGTTAATATTTGAAGAGATCTTTTCTCACTAAACAGTTCTTAGCTAAGAAGTTTCGGCCTGAAATACAAGCACAGGTATAAAAGAATACGATGCAATTTTCCACACACATTGACAAAAGAAAGTTGCATACCTTGCGAGGACTTCGTGGTTCCTCCTTGTCTTTCAAGGCACTCAGGGACTGCGTCCGTCGCTTGGTCGGCGACCGCAACACTGCTGCCGTCTTGGGAGAATCCATCGGCGCCGGTTCAAATACGTCGTCATCGTCGTCCTCAGCATCTTCCTCAACTTTCAATGCTAGAAATTAAAAATACGGTAATTTATATATTTCATAGTATCAATGAACAATTAATTCATAAATTTAAATATACATTTCATGCTGGAATTAATAAAACAATATTTCAAAGCTATAATTTGAGAATTTTAAATCAAGAATTAATAAACGATGTATACCTTTCCAAGACTAAACAGTGGTCATAGAACATGAAAATACAACATTGTTTGAATTAAGTGTTTTTCTTCGCAGCAAGAATATTTCACCCAAAAGCGACAAAACACAACAGCCAAGGGAGGTAATAATATCCGGCTTACGAGTTTCGGTCACGCTCTGTGTTGTCTGGTGAGTCTCCACCTTGCTAACCGGAGGGGGTGGGCTCACAGCCTGAGACAGCGGTAGAGTGGCTGCAATCGGGGGGTTTGATGGAGCAGGGGGTCCCGTGGTGGTCAGGAAAGGAACCAGAGAGTGCCAGGGGTAGACGCGGATCTCGTTTCGAGTGGCTGTCGAGATAAAAATTGATACCATAAAAATTACGTCATAATCGGCAATGGTGAGGTACGAAACCGGTAGGATGAGATGTAATTGTGGATGTTAACCTTCTCAGGTTCTATGGACTTAAACATATGCCCGACGTACAGGGGCAAGTTAAATTGCACTGCGGACAACCTACTTTTTAACATTTTGTTACTTGCTCTGACTTGCTCTGCGGGCAAGTAACTCAGAATGTTAGTCTACAGCCATGCTTTTAGCGCCCTGCTGAAGGCGAGTTAACTTGCCCAATCACATGCAGAAATAAAACACTGCTTTTATTCAGCAGTGAGAAGGTTAAATGGCAGCTTGGGTTGTTTAGCACATCCTATCAATATAACGTCAGAAAGGCAACACCCGCCCCAGGTTGTATACTCCCTAGGGAGTTCAGATAGTGAAATGAGTGCACATTGATCCATTTAGCTGGGTGATGAGTGAGCGAATATGGAGTTTAACGTCGCTACAGGAATCTTTCATCCATTTACGACGACATTTACCTGGGTAGTACATACTGAATAGTTTGCATAGATTGTATTCAGCCATCTACCAGACTACTGAATAGTTTTCCAGACATGTATTTGATCACTAGAAGTATTGGATTGGATCAGAAAATTGGATTGGATTGGATTGTTTTATTATTAATTTAGAAATGTTCAGATCCTTTAAATTATAAATGAGACATTCAGTTTGACATTTATCAGTCATACAGTAGGTTATGGTGGCCTGGTGGTGTTCACAGTTGTAAAATCATTCATATTAATGCCGCCCCGTGTGACATAATTCAGCTAATTTTGTTTCCAAACTCCAATGAGTGACATAGATTTTGCTATTTTGACTAAAACTAAAAACTAAAAAAGTGTTGTGAGTATTATAGTTGGAGAAGGAATATTTCACCCACACGCACCTGTTTATAAAATTATATGTCATCAGAGGTAAATGATTGACGAGGGTTGAATATATAACACAATAAAATTTTGAGTACAAATAACAAAAACTTTTAAATTGCCAATACAAATTGCGGCCATCTATAGACGATAGAGCTCAATAGACAAATAATAAAATATTTCACAGACATTCACAGGAATCACGGAGCTGAAGTCAATTCCTTAGAATATGAAAGTATCGATCGATAAACTGACATTTGTCAAACACATATATCAGGCCTTCTCCAAAAAAATAACTAATGTCATACACCAATTTGATAAGAAAAACCACGCACATTGTATATTTTCGTACTGAGAAAGCTATCAGCATGTACACCCTGCAGCCTTTCTATATATGTATACATACATTAAACACAATACTTCAGACGCTAATTGGATCCGTATACAGCGAGTATACAGAGGGAATGAAGAGGTCATTATATTCTGACTGGCGGCAACAGAGAAACCACAACTGAAAAATATGTGGTAGCCGTGATCCGTCAATATTGACCTCGTTAGAACAATAGACAGCATTATCTAGACAACGGATGTGACAGTGGCATGACGGATGTGACAGTGGCATGACGGCGTTAATTAATTAACGAGAGCCTCTTAATAGCAGTGGGTGGGAAAAAGCAGAAGCTGGTTGCCAGGGCAACAGAAAGTCACCGGTTTCCACATTACCCACTGACTTCTCACCCGCATTGTGATACAAGAGTTTTGTCTGATCTGATCGTGAGACAGAGTTTTGTCTGATCGCCGAGACTCACACCATGCGACATGATTAATTATAGACAACCTGCACAGCACAGATTGGCCTAGATTCCCTGAGCGCTCCTTTGACTTGACAGTTCGCCAACTTAACGCTACAACTTACAAGTCCAGCTTCACTGCAAATAGCCACAACAGTAGCACACATCGTCATAACCTTTGATAATAATTTTGCATATAATTTATACAGCATTTGCCAATTATAATATTATTTGCATACAAACACTGTTAACTGGCTAATGGTAGCCAAATATTTAAGTATACCTTTGATAACCTTTGTTACTATTTGCATACAATGATAGCCTTTGTTAGTACTTTTGTATACAATGATAACCTTTATTAATACTGTTGCATACAATGATAACCCTAAATGTTAATATTTGCATACAACATTAGATCTACCGGTACATACACTCTGATACACATGGAAAACAAATATTTTAGCATACCAATGATACCATGATAACCGTTGTTAATATTTGTATACAATGATAACCGTTTATATTTAAATTGGATCCTCCGAGGTGGGGTGTAAACCTGAGACCGTTGGCTCTAAAGTCCAACAAAGTTATACCACTGCACTACCACCTACCCTGATAACCATGATAACCTTTGGAAATAAGTGCATACAAGTGATAACCTTTGTTATTGATAAATAATTGCAACATGAATTTTTCGCCCACACATGACAATTAATATGATTACGTGATAACCTTTGTTAACATTTGCACATACACCTAATTATATTTGCGCATACACCCAATCCAAACTATTAAAACATTAATTTACTATCAAATTTCTGAATTCATTTACCCACTGTGACACATCAATTTGCTTCTATTCGTTGCTATGGAAATCTTTCACAATAAGTGACAAATTAAATTATAAATCATGATTTAAATTTTAATTACATTTTAAAATCAATCAATATGAGATGTTATGAGTCGGAGAGATTATATTTAAAAAACAAATTGCATTTTAATGAAATAAACTGAAGAGTTACTAATTGACAGATATTAGTGAAAGATTATAGAAAGCGACTTTAAAAACCACAATTTAAAAAAAAATACATAAAAAAATTTGATTAATTGACAGAAACCATCGGCTAACATCCATTTATAAGTAGAAGAAAAAAATCCAACACTGTAAGCCTCCACCAAGTCGACATATATAGAACTCATTGCTATCTAATTTTGAAGGACTAATGGATGAAAATGTCGTTACGAGCTAACTACTCCCAAAGCAGCTCGCCACTGACGTAAGGAGTCGAAAATGCACCGGTGAATGACGCAAGAATTAGCCAATGGGAGACGAGGAAAGTGATGTCAGCGCGATATTGACGTGTGGTACTCTGCTATTGATCTGCAAACGGCTGCAGCAGACACGTGGTAGGTAGACCAGAATAACACTGACACTACGACACTACGCACACACGCAGACATCGCAGTGACTATGACACTACACACAGACATTCCACTGAAGAGACACTGGGGGCTTAGCTCCAGCTCACAGCACAAGGAAATATCCCTGCAATCTCTCATGAGTCGATTGCGCAATGGAAAGTACCGTACATATATATTCATAATATACGGAAGGTTGTAAATTTGCATATATGACATAATTATACTCAGAATGAATAAATAAATTATGAGTACGGTATATTAGTATTATGTTAACACTGCTCACTGCTGGATTAGACATGTAGGCACTGCTCTTTAGGGCATCCCCAGTTGCCTTCAGCTTGGAGAGGGTTAATCAACAACTGCAAGCATACTGCTCAAGTACTGCAAGTAATCATTACTTATGACTATACGTCAATAGTAACAGTACATTGAGTAATCATTACTCTCTCCATGATTATTATCATTTAGTGCCTGAACACATATTGCATTTTCACTGGGTCAGTTGGTTCACGCACACGCACACGCACACACAGACACACACACAGACACATACACACACACTATTTACAGTGTGCACATCCATCCATCAATCAATAATCAGGTCATAATGTAATCATTTATGTGTGTGATTCCAGTCATAACTGCTTTTGGTTGACTTAGTTAACACTTCTGCAAAGCTTCAGCGCAACATTTCCAAGTGTTGAATTTGATTACCAACCATTCCCGGGGAGCAACAGACAACAATAATAAAAATGTATGGTATCTGCACACAACACTCAATACGAAACCTGGTGCAATGATATTCAACAGTAATTATATTGTTGTTGTTTTTAGCATTAAGGACATACTGTAATATTGATTTGGGATAGGAATGAAACCAGAAGCAACCAGTTCTAATAGGTCATTTGTTGTACTACAAATTACTATTAACATTATGAATGCAGAAGAAAACTGCATGCTTTGTAGTGTGTGTGTTGTATACATGTATGTTCTTCAGTAGTGTTATCTGCAAACAACACTAACCATTCTGAAATAAGTTATCATGTTTCTCCTTAGACGAGCTACAGCTCCCTCACACAAAACACACAAATACACACATACACCAGTAAACACCATAACATGGAAATGTTGATAGCTTATGCAGATGAATACAAAGTACATTCTGACTGAAGTGCTGACTACATCATCAGCAACCAATCAAATCAGATCTCTCATTAACATTGCCCAATCAGCTGCCTCCTTTGCACACCGCCCTGAGGGAGAGTGGTGATGTCAGCAGAAATGAGCCAATGAGCTCACAGGGCAGCCCTGAAGCAGGATAATGAAAAGCAGCTTTCCTTCTCAGCTGATCTGGGCTGGCTGGTCTAGTTGTAGCAGATAGAGATATACACCGTATTCTGTATTTTTAATAATCTCCGCTCGGGGTCTGCATTCTCCCACAAAGCAGCAGGCTCTTACTAAATACAGCAAATCATGGCTGGTAATATATGTGCTTCACAACCATAAGTCACACGTACCATTATAAAAAGCAACCCCAGTCCCCTACACAGGTTATGTAGGGCATTTCAGTTTCAATTACCATTGTAATGATCTCTTAGCAGATGTTAGACCATTTCTATATTGAATTTCACAGATACGACAATATATAGGGCACATAGATTTATGCTGTTTATATATATTACTTCACCGTACCAGTTGCCCAGGCACGTCCAGTCTAGTGTGTATTGACTTTACACTGTTTACTATTACTAATGGTATGTGTGTATAAATACCAAAGTGCTTGTTACAGCCATTCAACACAAATTCACTATAGTAACTGCAAAAGTAACAGCAGAAACATTGAACATGCTCAGATTGTGTAGAGAAGGTTGCAGTAAATATAACAATTACGGATTTTGAAATGAGCAATTTCTCACAAATCATAAAATTCCAGTAAAATAATTTACTTCTTCATTATGTATTCATTTGAAACCACACAATGACTAAATGTTCAGGCTAGTGTTACTTGTAATGCTATAAATAAACATTAACAACAAAAAATGTAAATGCATCTGTTTGAACAATAGAAAGGGATAATATTGCCTGTCAAATGGCTGAAATGAATACTAGTACATAAATATTAAACCATTGTTCTGGTTAAACCGTTTAATGGTACATATACGTACAATGGTTCATGATGCAACAATGCATCCTTTCTCGATGCATTCATAATAATAATATAATATTACTACTTGTCGTGATGGTCCAACAACCTCTACACACCCTTGAATAGCAGTTGTTGAAACATTATTCAAATGTAACACTTGGGCCGTGACACTGAAATATCATGCAGGAAGTATTATCTTTTAGCTTTTGTAGTGGTACTGGTAGGCCAAACTTAATTATTTATAATACTATTACTAATGACTTGACAACAGCCTATTATAATTCAACTCCTTTTCGCGTAGGACTTGTTTATTTAAAAATTGGTGTTTATAGTTTGTTTTTTTTTTTTTATTTTAAATACGTTGTATCTGAATCCGTGGTGCATCGAAGGAGCACTGTATAACTATAAACAAGTCCTATGAGAAAAGGAGTTGAATTATAATAGGCTGTTGTCAAGTACGGTATCTAGGATTCCCTCCTGCCCCACACTGAGACATAGGTTGAAAAACTTGTGGTTTCACCTTAGACAAGTGGAGTAATTCAAAGTTGCCTCTGTTCACCTAGCAGAGAATAGGTACCCGGAAGGATGAAATGGACATGTGATAACCTTGTAGCGCCTTCAACGGCAGCTTGAGTTTGCATACTCCCCAGGGAGTTGAGAAGGAATTGAGTGCACACAGATCCATTGACCGGGGTAATAATGTAAGAGCTTTGAGCATACCTAGTGGGGTGTGGAGTTTGGCGCTATATAAATGGGGGGACAACTCATATCCAAGGCTCTAGACAAACATTCTGAGTTACTTGCCCACAGAGCAAGTAACAAAGGCACCAAAGGTGCATAATGTTAAAAAGTAGGTTGCCCGCAGTGCAATTTAACTTGCCTCTGTACGTCGGGCATATGTTAGTCCAGAGCCCTGCATATCAATACTTTTTTAAACATGCTACTGATAGGACAACTCACCCTCGGATTGTCCCTGCCTGGTCTGACTGGGTCTCTCGGCCGGCGTCGCCTCCTTGGGCTGGTCACTGACTGGGAGCACTGGCAGGAGGTTGGACGGGTGTACGGCCACTGGGTGATAACTGACCGTCTGCTGCACATGCCCGGCCTGGTGCATCTGCTGCAGCACTGCATTGTGGGCCACGTGAACCTGACCACACTGCGAGTTCTGCGGGAGAGAGTTGTGGGTGGTCGCCACAGCGATGCGACTGGTCAGCTCCATGGGGACGTTGGCATGTGGGTCCAAATCCCGCTCGGGGCCCCTTGGCTGCATCGGGTGTTCGAACTCCTGGTGGATGGGTCGGACAGCGTGGCTGCCGTTGACGTGACGGTCGGACATCGACAGGTGTCTGTTCTCTAGGTGGTCCAGAGAATGACTCTTCCCCGCGACCATCCCGGAGTAGTTCCGCGCCGCCGTTTCCGAGTACGCCCGCTGGTCGCGACCCACGTGAGTCGGCTGCTGTTGAGGTACGGCCACAAAGGCGGTTTCACGAGCCCTCTCGGCGTGAGCTGCAATCCTTTGCTGGATCGTCGACGTGAGGATCGCGCCTGCCCCAGCCGGGTATATAATTTGCCCGTGCTGCTGCTGTTGTCTGTGAGCCGAATGCATGTCCGGAGTCTTCGGGATTTCGATCCCCGAGTCCTCGCTGTGAGCCGAGTCCTGCTTGACGATCGACAGTCCCCTGGGTTTAGGGAGGCCGGTACCAGGGTCCAGCAATTGCGCAATCTTGGGCTGGAAGGCCGAGGGTCCTCCGCCACCAGAGGAGGGTGGGAACCTGGCGGTCACCGGGGAGATGTGGTCCGAGGAGCTGCTCGACTTTGACGTCCCTGCGCTCCAGGACCGAGACGGCGAGGTGATGAATCCCGGGTTCTGTGGGTTGGTGTGCGGCGAGATCGGGGTGAATGAGGTGGCGCCACTGCTCCTGTAGATGGTCGAGCCGGGAGGAGACTGCGCTGAGAGCCGCGGAGACATTGCGGCACGTGGCGTCGGCGAGAACGCGGGCGTCGTGGAGCGAGAATTCCCTAGCGACACCAGCATGTTGGCGACTTCCTTCTCGTCCATGTCGAAGTGGTGTATGTGTCGCTCGCCCTCACATTCCCTTCCCGAGTCCGCCCACTGAATCTGTCCTTCCTTCATCTCCCCCTTGTGACATCCCGGGAACATCGGCGCCTGACGCAGACTCTTTCCCTTCAACGATAAATGCCGGGAACAGAACCCACGCCTCTGAGATTCCTTTGTGCATCCTTCCTTGGAACAAAGCCGTCTCCACTGCTTCCCGTTGAACTTCTTCCGGATTCCGTTCGGCGTGGACACAACGTCTCCCTTCTTGTACTTCGTAGTCAGAGGAGACCTAGGGGTGCTAGAACGGCTGCTCTCCGTCGACTGGGCACTGCGGCTCCTCGCGGACTCCCGCTTCTTCGGCGGCTGCTTGTTCCGCTCGCGCCCGTTCTGCGAGCGAGCGCCTGGCGTCGCGCTCCCGGAACGAGGAGTGCTCATCCCGGAGGAGTCGAAGCTTAGGTTCTCGGCGGTCATTTCGTCCTCGGAGGAATCGTTCTTGTCCAGACTGGCGTTGCTGGCCACGCTTGACGCCGGTCTCTCCATCCGGTACATCCCACCTCCGGGCATAGGTTGATACATGTGCTCCGGCTCCGACACTGTGTCCTCCATATCCTCGAACCAGGGAGGTTGAAGCAGACGCACGTTGGCCCTAGTGACCCAACACTCGTCAGGTTTGTTCTCAGGTTTGATGTCGAGGATCACCTTGTACATAACTGGGGCGTTTCTTTTTTCCGTGACGACGCCTTCGTAGAAAACATTCTCCTCTGAACTTATCCTCACGCACACTCGTGTTTCCGTGGAAACCATCATCCCCATCGGGGAATTGTCGGAAATAATATCGCACAACGGAGCATTCAAGATGTCATTGTAAAAAATCAACTGTTTATCATCGAAGCATATACCGATGTGTCGATTCTGACGAATTTGCTTTACGACACCCGGATGGAAAAGCGCGTCACGTTTCGCCAACACTCGTTGATTTTTCCATTCGTTCAAATCAACCGAGGGTCGTTTCGCAGGTGGCGATACCACAAAATCGGTCTCAATGTCATTCGCTTTACGTTTCTTCGGCGGCTTGGCGATCATTTTTACAACTTGCATTTCCGTGGGCGACTTTTCAATGCCTGAATCGCCGGGCGTGTCAAACATGTCAGGTTTGGGCATGGTGCTGATCGGAGTCGCGGGAATGCTGGGGGCCGCTGAGACGGATACTGCGGGGACTTTAGGCGGTTCCGCGATATTCCGTTCAGGCTCCAACCCGGCTTTCTTCCCTGCGCGGGGTGCACGGACGCCCTTGGGACTCGGCACAGCTGGTAATTTCTTGGTGTCTAGTTCTTTTCCTGCGTTCCTCTGACTCTGCCGTTTGGACGCCTGTTCCATCGACTCATCCGTGACCTCGGCCGTGTTGTTCTGCGCTACCAGTGTGTCGTCGTCGGCGATGGGGCTGGTATTATCTGATGATGGCTGGTTGACATTCTTCTTCCGGGGTTTCGTTGGCCGACTTGTTGGGGATGCTTGACCACGTCTGTTGCGACTGTCACTCCGTCTGGTCATTTTTCCGCATGATCTGCAACAACAAAAAAATACATGAATGAATTGGTGAATTTTATATCTATATTCATTCACAGAAATTGTCGCTCTACAGGTGTCCGTGGGACGGCCATAATTCCTTAACCCGTGAAAAATGTTACAAATCGATAGTTCACGGTTTACTGTACTCAAAATGTAGATACCACTAGGACTGCACAGTATTACTGATAAATAGAGAATCACCCGAATGTGTTTTGATATCGTTTTTAAAAGTAACCCATATGCACCGAGGGACCGGTTGACAACGAATTTATCTTACCGAACACCAATGTTCATTCACATAACTAATATATTTCAAAAGTT